>JBBPCS010000729.1:3461180-3486871 GCA_037974645.1 Hollardia meadi
CATGTTTCCCGTCCCCCCCCCCCCCCCCCAGCTGTGGCACTGATAGATGTAATGACTGGAGGCTGAGCACCCTGAACCCGTCCCTGCTGCTCCCCAGCCTGCTCCGCTGCTATGCACAGCCATGCAGCAAATCAACCCGAGCTGAATCTGGCTACTCACTGGGGCTCTGTTACCATGAACATGGCATTCACATCCTCAAAGCTGTCAGTTCGATGCCTGGAGGGATGTTGAAAGGCTAAAGTGGGATGTAGATTAAGCAGATTTGCTGTGAAGCAGATGTACATCACATACTGAGCAAGACACTTGTCACTAATTCAAACAAAGAGCGGCCGGCTTGTTCGCTGCAGGGGACCTGCTGTCATTAATTTTTGGTGGAATGTGCTCTGACATCTATGTATCTGGCTGTTTGTGATCAATCATAGAATCATGTTTTGGATTATGATGAATGCAAGCTTATTTAGAAATCAGCTCCGTGCCACTGATAATGGTGATTTATTTATTTTTGTCAGACTAAAAATGTCCTTGTCCTGATACTGGAGTGCTTTGTCATTTTCTGATCTGCTATCGCTTCCTTCTCTTTGTCTCTATCTATCAGCGGATGATGAAATTGAAGAGTGATTATGTCATGATTCCATTTAGGCTTACTTCTTTAGCATGATGCTGACAATTAGTCTTGTCCTTGCATGCACATTTCCACCACTTTTTTAAAAATGTATAAGTTGTGGGCGACTTTTTACCGTAATGATACTGTATTTGTTTATGCAAAGGCATAAAAGTGATGCAACAGACACAGACGGTGTTCCTTATTTTAAGTGCCATGTATAAAAACACTGCAACACTGCTGAAAAAAAGAAAAAGAAAAGAGGGGTCGTTCCTCTAGATTGCATTGACCATGGATGCGGCTGCCAAGGTCAGCCCATTATTTTACAATGAGTTCATAACAGCTAAATGCATTTACAAGCAAGGCGTAAACTAATGAACTGGTATTTTAGCATGTCCTGTTACAGTCGCAGTCAAGGTGACTCTGCCGATGTTTTTGATAAGAATTATGGAAACAACCTCCAGCAGGATAATTGATGTGTACATTGTGTATCAGTCCAGTCCTGCCTTAATGCATGTGGGCGTGTACAGTAGGGCTGCAGCTAGTAGATATTTATCATCATTTCATTTGCTGTAGAGCTGAAAAAAATAAATGATCAATTACTCATTTTTCAAGCAAAAAAGTTTCAGCTACTCAAATGTGAAGATCTGCTGCTTTTCTTCCTTCTTCTTCATATTTTTAGGCTTTAGACTGTTGGCCCAACAAAACTCTTATGAATTATTATACAGGCATTTTTACCTTTTATTTGACAGATTGAGTGTGAAAAGCCAGACGGGGCATGGGGGAGACAGAGGGAAGCATGACATGCAACAAAGGTCACCAGCTGTAATCAAATTAGCAATGTTGTCATTATGCGTCATGTGCAGTAATTACTAAAAATTAATAACTGAGAAAATAACCAGAATATTAATCAATGATTGATCATTTGGTCAATTAAATTTCTGAAAAAATTGTTTGACCAACAATCCAAAACCCAAAGATAATTGCTTTAATATTACAGATAGAAAAACAGCAAAGTGCATCGAAGAGAATTATAACTAAGCAATTGATTATTCAAATAGCTGAACATTATTCTTTCTAAAAATGTCCTAATAGATTCAGCTCTAATACACAGTGTTTAAATGTCAAATTCATATGACTGCAACAATGAGACCAGATCATTGCCAGCTTCTCTTCATGGCTCTTTCACTTATTTCAAGGTCCTTGAACGACTTGAAATGGTGCTTCATTAAACAAACATTCTTTATATGGTAGATGAATCAATCTGAGCTTACATCATCTATGATACCACATTAGTTAAAGGTCAGCTCCTCATTTTAATCATAAGTGGAACAAGAAATACCCCAGAGGACTACAATGCCCGGCACAACAATGGTGTTTACATGGAATTCTGCAACATAAGCACAGGAAAAGTTTTTGGAGTTAAACTCAGGTTCTTTCATGCGAGCACAGAGTGCATCAGTCATGGTTGTGTGTTCTGGGAATTGCCCAGGCCCCCTCAGCGGGCTCACAGATGGTGGCTTGGCTAGAATGCTGGATAATCACCACTCCACGCAAAAGAAAAAAAAAAACCCCCGAAGTGATGTAATAGGGACTGAAATGAAAGGGAAGAATGAAATGTATTTACTGGCAACATACAGACAGTGAGGTGGCTGGTCGTGTCATAGACCTCCTCACCCCATTAGCCTTGTATGATCTGCTTGGGAGGAGAAAATCCTCTAGTCATCGCTGCGGATATTGTGATCTGTGAGAGCTCAACCCATTGGTCCACAGGGCCAATGAGAGAGGACCTAATTTATTTAAGTCTAGCTCCAATGAGCAGGATTTTATGCAGTCAGAAAGAGCAAAACCCTCCAATTAATACTTTAAGACCATCCCAGTGGTATTTAGCATTACTTACCGTCAAACAACACAACTGCAAAAATTTGAGATTCATACTTCTTTTTTTTTTAAAATAGTCCGCTAATTGAAATGACACCCTTCTTTTTTATAATCCATAGGTATTTAATATTATAAAATGTGTCGTTGTTTGTTCTTACCTTCTCTTGGTATTGCCTGCGTGACGAGTCCAGTGATTGGATTAGAGCTGTAGCGTGGCCCACAAACATGGCGTAGCACGTGGCGCCTACAATCATACTCAGCATGGTGATCCACAGGTCAGACATGCTGACGGGTGCCCGGGCGCCGTACCCGATGCACAGCATGTGGCTCATGGCTTTGAAGAGGGCGTAAGAGTACTGCTTACCCCAGGAAACATTCTGTGGAGAGACAGAGAGGGGGTGGGGGTGGGGGGAGTCACTGCAAGGCAAGGCAGCGGGGAAAGGCTCTCCAGCAGGCAGAATAGAAAGACAGGCTTTCCTTTGATGGATCACTGAACCTCTACCAAGCATCCTGCCAGCATACTCTTCATGCCTCATGGCCCAATACCCTCACTGAGTGGCTGAACTTTCTGCCTGTCTCTTTTTCCTCCAGTCTTCAGCCTTTCAACACCCTCTGCTGCTCTCCCTCTGCCTTGGCATACCTGGCATCATTCATTTCCCCCCATTTGCTAAAGGGTGGAAAGAATTCATGTTTCCAAGTGCTCTAAAAAAAGAAAAAAACAACAACACCCCAACACAGAAGTCTGAGACTTTATTTCCCTCAAAGCCCAGGGCATGTTTCACAGCGAGGGGATGACTGGCCCGTTTGTTTGTGCCCCCTCTCTCTCTCTCAGGTTTGATTCTGTTGTAATAGGATTCAGTATGTTGGAGGCAGGGGAACAGAAATACAGAGCTGGGAGGTAACGCTTGTGCTGTCTCCACACACACACACAGTCAGAGCTGACAGTCATGCAACATATCAGCTTGAGTTTATAACAGTCCTCCCTGGTTGAACAGTCAGTAATGAATGGTTCCTTAGAACAGCTCTGTGAAGAAGAATGGAAGTGATTTGTGCTGGGTGAGAGTCATCCTTTTTATCGTTCGTGGCATAATAAGATCGTGAGTCGTGTTCACGAGGCTCCTATTATCCAATAATGCGTCCAGCAGGGTTTATTAGAAGCCATGTCATTGTTGTCTCGTCATTACTCAGACTAATTTGTTCGGAAAAGAGCCTGATCGGTCGCTGCTGCTGACTAGGAATAGATGCAGCCAGGCAGAAGTGTAATTCCGCTACTCGTGATCAGCTTCTGTGACTCCTCTTGTCCAGAACATTCTACATTCACTCCTCTTATGTGGAATGAATATATGAAAAAAAGAAAATGGGCCCCTGGGCATAGATGGCTTACAGGCCTCCCCCACCATCTTTGGTGGCCAGATGACCACACAGTTTTAGAGTTTTATGACTTGTTTTAGCAGATTCAGAGGGCCAATATCGTATGTGGTCAGTGATCATTTAAAACTGAACATCCTACGTACTGAACATCCTAAGTGGCCCCTGTGAAGGCCTTGTAACATCCTCAAAGTGAATTTTTTAGGGCTCAGTATCGGATCAACAACAAGAAGTGTGTCTGACAATTTCTGTGACTTTCCGAAACCAACAATTATAGCGATAATCACACTCACTTTTTAAATTTTTTTTTTTTTTTTTACAAGTGATTGGCCAAGAATGTCATCGAGATTTGAACCTCTCCCCCGAACTCTCTTTTATATTCTTCACACAACTACTTCTATCACTTCCTGAGTGGAAACACTATGAATGCCCTGCTTTACAAATTTAAACAACGACGGTAGGCTTCGAGTGTAGCCGTTCAGAACACCTAGAAGCACCTTTGGCCTTCAAACGTAGTTGGATGACAACTTCGGCCTTCGAGCATCTCATTTAGATTTTTAAAAGGACTTTTTGCCTTTTTACTATGCAATGAGAAATCTTATTAATGTCCACTTTCCACAGAAGTAGGAGCCCTGGCCTCTTGGGTATCTGGACCTACAACCCTTAGACCCATTTTAGAATCCATTCACGTTATCGATATAGATTTATTTTGTCCACTTTTGTTGGTCTCAGCCTCGGGAGAAGTCATGTCTTGGATTCAGAGCAGGGTTTCGACTCCTCATTAGGCCTGTGATGATAATTATCTTAGCAACACATCGATATATGCACATGAGTCGTAATTATTTTCTCTGAACTTGATATTTGCAGTAGTGTTTAGGTGCAGTCCATTTCAAGGTTTTCACATTCCAATTCTCAAGAATTAAAAGTTCACTGCTCTTTGAATAGACTGTTTTTATGCTATTATATTATGTGGCATAAAATTACAATAATATTGTTTATCACAATTGTTCATTGTTTATCATGACAGGCTTACTCCTCATCCTTTTGTCCGGAGACATGCAAAATCTCTAGTAAGCAGCCAAACAAGCCCATTGAGGCTACATTAGTGGTAAGTAAGTTCCTATCTAGAGGCGTATGTGACAGCTCTCTGGTACAGGCCTTGTAGCCACAGCCAAGTTGCTGACTCCTCCAATAAATTCACCTCCTGTGAACAAGAAATGCTGAGGAAGCGCTCCATACAGAATACCTTTCCTACCCAAAACAGAATAGCCAATGAAAGAAATATGAAACCTCCAGACACTCTAGTTAATCTCTTTCTTTTGGCATAGTTCCACGTGACACACTGTAATCTAGCACATCCCATCATGAAGTAGCGTCTCCTTTTGTCAGGCCATTCTCCAACCTCAGCTCCAGGCTCTTCATCAACTGGGATTTAGTAAATGAGTAAATTTACAGCTATTCATCTGCCCTGAATGACTCACCAACTCTCATCTCCGTGATCATTAGTTGTTTCTTCCAGAGACCGATTAGAAAATCTGTGATAATTGCAGCTTTAATAACAAATAGAGTCCAGTTTATCTTGGCAGTTTTTTCTCCAAAGGGTTTAGCAAAGAATATACTGCCTCGAAGTGCCGCACATCCAACTATATGCACTGTAATGGAAATGTTTGTCGCTACTGTATGTGCAGAAATATGAGGTGTTTTGCTGTGGCACACAACACATTTACTGAATAATCTATTCAGACAAACACATACACACACACACACACACACACCCAACCATGTTACAGGAACAAATGCCATTTGTGAGGTCATGGGCGTTGGGTGTCCTTTCACATGTGTACATTTCATTTAGCATGTGGGGTTGAGATGGTCGACGACTGTTTACTGAGCAACACAGCAGAATGTTTGTGTTGACATACTGGTATGCATGGAGAAGCAGAGAAGTGTAGTTGTGCCAGATGAAAACAGACACCTTTTGGTATTTGTCCTTGTGGTTGGTGCACAGATGAACTGCATGAGTGTGTCATATTATCCTATTTTAGTTTGGGTTATAGGATTTTGGAATAGGCGTCACATCTGTGTCATATTTCTGATGTTTGTTCATATATAGAAACATATGATGCAGGTGTTATTTTGGGGCACATTTGTTGAGGATGTTTTCATCCACTGCAGTAGCCTTCCTTAAGTGGTCTACAGGCAATTTGAAGAATTTTTGTTGGTTGCTGAAACTGCTGCAGATAAATCATAACAGGAATTGTGAGGGTTTTCTCCATGTTCAACAAAGTGTATGTGTTTTTATTAGGCAGATTTGTGAATGTTTATTATTTGATTTGAGTGTCTAAATATGCTAAAGGCCCAGTTAGGACTGAACGTTTTGAGGAATCTTTTTCTGACCAATATTGAAATTCCAATTTAAATAGTTTTCTTTTTTCTTTTTCATAATCACAAATGTATCTTGTTTATAAGCAGTTAGAATTAAAATAAAATAATGCAGAAGCTTGTCTTCTTTTATCAAACCAGTCATTGAGAGAAAAGTCCATTTCAAGCTCAAATGTTTTAAGAAATTATATTCATGGTATACTTAAATTGGCAATAGACAACATGTTGCATGAGTTACACAGTAATGATACCATGTGTTTAGATTGGTTCCCTATAAACCTTCACAATGCAATTTTGTCCGCCACCAGACATGAAATCTTAGCGGCGCCAACAGTAGCGCCACGTGGAAACGCAAGGGGGTCTATTTTAATCATGAATATAATCATAACATTCAAAAGAGGGCTTATAGTTACAGCTGTATGGCCATCTATGATAATATTGAAAAACTTCTGTTAAGTGATGTTTGGATATCTGACTGACGACACCGTACAGCATGATACTGTTAACAGCTCTCAACTGTAGCTGCTTGAGCTAACGTTAAGCAATTAAACAAGTAAGCAATAATCTTTGCAGCAATTATGGAAGTTATAATTAAAAATCCTGCACTTGCAATTTGATTCAATATAAAACTTTTTTTTTCATTCAGCCCTTGGCCCAAAGATGGTCACCACATTGGTGAACTAACCATTCACTGTATCTGTTTGGTTCCTAATTTAACAGGTGAGACATCATCAATGTTACATCAACAGTAGGTCAGGTCCTTTTATATATTAACAGATACAAATTATTCAACCACTGTATGAGTCATAATGTAAATGTATTCTAAAGAAGTGAAGTCTCATAAAAAAAAAATCAATATAAAATTCCAAAAGTAAAGCAGCTTTTTGGGAATAAAAGCCATCTGTTTAAGCTCACATACTTCCAGGTTTAAGGATTACAAACGGTAACACTTCCTTAATCAGAGAGTAAGTGGCTGGATTTATAACGATTTGCAGCAGGTATTTTTTAGATGCTAATGAGTTCAGATGGTATTTGTTCAACATGTGGTTGCAGCATCGTTACGCATTTTGAAATGAAGCAGCATTGCTAGAGGTTGCATGTTTGGGATACGTTATGTATCATGTGAGGAGGGAATGTAAAGAGATTCAGGTGTAAGATTTCCAATACTTCCAAAGACTTTAATCAGCCACAGACGGAGTGACAACCCTTTGTTAAAAAGAACATTTCAATCACGTCTGCATTATTGCTGCATTATTATTAGTGACTCTCAGCAGGTCTAGTACAGAGCATTATGATTGTAGCAGCCAATCTCACACTTTGTACTGTTTACAGTAGTAATCAGGACAAGAAAAATAAATGTATCCAGTTTGTTAAAAGTGTTAAGAACCCTCAGAAATCTCCCAGACTGACAGAATGATAACTGTTGTTTCTTGTCATATAGCCTTTCTGTCCTTTGGGAAGGTGTGACTCACTGCAGTATTAACGCATTTTCTCAAGAAAATGCAGCTTCTGCTTTTTCCTATTCCCTACAACCCCCTTGATTTATGATATTATAATAATTGTGGCTAACACAGCTGATTCAGTTCCTCCAGAAGTTCTAAATATAATTTTGCTCTGGATGCAGCAAAACAAGTGACATCAGAAACTGCATATTAATCTTTCAGCAGCTCTGCTGTAGTTTATTAGTACAACAGTAAAGAGACTGACTTCATTAACACATGCATTACTTAATCTCACCCAACGCCATTGTCAAAGTATTCAAATCAACAACTTAAAGGTTTCTGTAAGTAGACTGAACCAAGTGTTTGACTGCTCCTACATTTAAAAACACCCATTTCAGTTTATTAGTCACAACATCGTGCCTCAAACACAAGATGTTACTGGTTATGTGGCAATCGATAAATCACCATCGTCCCAGTGTCGAGTGTGACCCAGAGGTGTCGGTTGTTATTGATACCAATGAATAAGTATGAGACTAACAGGATGTAATGCATGGCTGCAAATGATTTGATCCCTCAACAATACGAATGCTCATAAGGCAAGTAACAAAAATAAGTGATTTCTTATCTGCGCTCCCACAGATGCAAATGATTCACTAGCTCTCCAATGTTTCAGCGCAGAATTACATATTGGTAAAAGCCAGAAAAATACAGAACAATCTTTCCAATTTAAACACATTTTGGTACCAAATGTTATCATATTTTGACGTAACAAGCATTTTGTGTGTTTTCATTTCCATGCTTCATTCTAGGTAAATGCTCCTCTCACATGTTTATTATCTGTATTTTAAAAGAATGGCCAAAACATCCGCATTAACTGTTGGTTTTAATTACTCAGTCATATAACTCTCTAAACCCCGGCAAGCTGTCCCATGCATGGAAAAAAACAAACAGTGCTGCACAGTATTCATTTTTCAATTACATAATCAAACTACAAGCTGTTCTCGCTGGGAGTGCACAGAAGGCACGTTCTTTGAACAAATAAGCGAGGAGGTCAAGGGGTCTGCATGAGTACCAAACTGGGTTTGGCAAGAAGAGCGCACACACACATACACAGTGGTGTTTCTCAGCGTGAAGGTTGCGCTTCTGTTCGTCTTGTAGGTTTTCGTGCTTAATACCTGCTCAGCGGTCCTGATGAAGGATGCTTCTTGGACTGTTTTTGTTTTGTTTTTTTGGCAGAGCTCTCCCTTGCTTTCTTCAGGGTTGTAAGTTTGAGTTGTTAGTGGGGTTGCAACTAATGATCATTATGTGATTACAATATTATCGATTATTCTGCCAATTAATCTTTAGATCGATAAAATGTCCAAAAATATTGAAAAATTCCCATCATAATTTCTTAAAGAATTTGTTATTTTTTTCTGACCAACTGTCCAAAGTCCAAAGATATTCAGTTTACTATCACATACATTTCTGTTGACTGGAAGTCACTAATCTTTTTGTCTCTAGTTGTTGGTGTGAGTTAGACGGTCTCTCAAACCTTCATTAATTTGAGCTTTGTGACATGTTTACTTCCCAGTATTTCCTTTTTTGCATAATATATTCCTTAATTCTGTCACTTTGGTATCTTTCTTTCAACCATCTGAAGAGTAATAAACAAACTCCTACAACAAGAATGGCATTCAGAGGAGGGAGGTGACTTTCCTTTTTCTTTTGGTGTCCAATCATGTGTAATCATGTATGCAGCAGCCACTTTCTTTGATGAGCACAGCATCAATCAGAAAGTTTTAAATGAAGCAAGGACAAAACCTGTCTTACGTTTGGAACTGAAATGCTGCCTGCACTCTCCAGAATGTGCAAACCAGGCATGCTTGACATCTTGACGCTTCCACTTCTAAATAAACAAAGACCCCTCCATCCAAACGAGTGTCATTACACCCTCGTATTATCAGAGGAGACTCTCCACGAAGGGTTAGGAACACACCCAACAATTTCAACCATCTACAGGTGCACTTCAAATTAGGGCAAAAGCAGTATGTCATTTTACTCAGATGGAACCAATGTGTCCTCTTGTTGAGGCATGTGCCAGGAGTGAGGAGAGAAAATTTGATTAATTCATAAACTCTGGACTAAGCTCGGCTGTTGGAAGTGACTCATTCAGGGATTGGTGGATGAAAGAGATGGGAAAGTAGTGGGTGGTCCAGGAATAAAAGAGGCCAGGAAGGGTGACTGATGAAGGATGGTTATGAATGGCTAGTCAGGCCTTTTCTTCTTCTTTTTTCTGTCTACCTACAGTATCTGTCTGAACCTAAATCTCTCTGAGACATGGATCCTTAGCAGGCTACTGCTCATCTGTCTGTCTCTTAATATGAGCCTGGACAAGAGGAGTAAGCACAGAAAACGCATGCGTTCCTCCATGCTCCTAAACACACCGTACATGCAGACAAAAGCAACACCCCATCAACCGCCTCAACCTGGCCAAGACAGCGACAGCAGCATTATCTTGTCTGGTGATTAAGTAAATGCAGCCTCTAAGGAGTAAGAAGCTACTTTCAGACCATTAGTCAAGATGATAACAGTCCTACACCCTGTACTGCACCACTCAGCAGTATCTGCAGTCCTCGTCGGGCCCGCTCTTTTCCTCACAGCTATAGACAAAAATTTTTTTTTTTAAATTACGCAACCTGAATTTAAAGCAGAGCAAATGACAGACACGAGCTTTGAAGGCAACATTCACCAGACAGTCTCTCTACTGATCGGCCAGAGAATCGCATTATGTATGTATACCTGCAGTAAACAGGAGGGGAGATGTCTTTTTAAGAGATCTTTGCTTATGGACACTAATGCTTTGTGATGGTGTAAGAAGAGGAATCCCACATGTGGGCAGGGCTTTTCACTTTGGATTTGCCAGAACCAAAGTCAGCACATCGGCCTCCACTTCTGCGAGGATCCACAGGGAAGAGATTTCACAAATTGCTCATTCTACCACATCAGAGTCAGTAACACTATGTTAGCTGCTCTTGAGCTGACATCCTACGGTACCAATTGCATACACAAAAGTTTTGCCTCCAATATGACTTCGTTAGAGCTTCAATCAACGTTTACTGACTTACTTTTTTAAAATAAATTTTGTATCTTGAGAAAGGAAGGTCCTAGAGTTGTCAAAAGGATCGAAGTATTGATAAGTTCTTAAATACCACATGTTTAAAAGTGTACGATATCTGCATTTTACAGTATTGAAATAGGGCTACATGATATTGGGAAGAAAACTGACATTGCATTATTTTTCTTTTCTGTGATATATACTGTATTGTGATATGAAAAATTACAGGAATTTTCACCAGATGACTTGAATTGCGCTATTTGGAAAGAATCATTCTTGAATTTTTTAGTAGCAGATTATAGCAAGTAGTTATGGCCATAGATTTCCATGGCGAAATGATCCCGCTACACAGGGGACAGCCAATTAGCTTTCTAATATGATTCCCATTTCATATCAATTTGCATTCAAGAAAGGGGAATATATCTGATTCTCTCAACACATGTTCAAAACTAATCTTACAAGTAAATATGGATCCAGACGAAGCGATGTTAATCAAAGCAAAGTTAACAAAGTCTGTGGTGCTACAGTAAATGAAGGAGCTGTTTGCCTAGTTTTGTGTACATAACCATTAGCAAGGATAAATTGTGACAGTTATGTGGGAAATTACATCACCGTGAATTAATTTTGGTGCAAACAGAGATGGATAATGTCTGTTTGGGTGAATAACACATGTTAGTTGGTATTGGGCTCACTTGGGCATCGCATTGCCTCAAAGTACAAATAAGAGCGGGATGCAGAGTTGTGATGTTGAGGAAAGCCGACGTTTGCACATCCAGTCTGATGCCTCTGAGCAGTCAGCGTGCATGTGGAGTACAGAAATGTTCGTCAGAGATGAGGACGCAGAATAGGCCCTGGGGCGAGCATTTACAATCAGCATTACCCGGGAGGCCTGCACACACTACTCTACATTATCACATTGCTCGGAGAGGAGCAGCCATAGTCTGTTTACCCCCCAACTCAGGGAAAGAGAGGGAGCTGGAAATGCACAGAATAAACACAGTGGAATAAAAAGCACAGACAGAGAGACCAATCATGAGTTATAAAGCAGATAAATAATACTTTTGAGACTTTTACTGATTTGTGAAAGGAGTTATTAAAGAGAGCATGTGGATATAACTGCTTCAGTTTCCCGTCGGAAAGGGCTGTATGATGGCACAGCAAAGTGGTGAACATATACTAAATATAGCGTAAACTTAACTGATATTGATTTTTTTTAGGTTGCTTAAATACTTTTGCAACTGCCCGCCATCCACTGTAGGTAACACGCTGACTGTGGATTCCTCACACAACCACACTTCAAAAAAACAAATTGTCCCTTTAATGGCCAGCAATGAAGTGATGAGACACTAAGAAAGGTTTATACACTACAGGTTTCCTTGTCTCATGATACAGAAATATACATACAGAGGTAATGTTATGTTAAAAACAAATCCCTGTTCACAAACACTGTGTAGAATTTTCCCACAGTGTGGAAGCTGGTCCTGGATGCTTTCATTGTGTAGCGTAATGTTAGCATCACTGTCCATATTCTTTACGGTAATTCAACGGCAACTACAATACAGCAACCCCAGCCAACGCAACCTGAGGTTGGTCAGTTAGTCCTTATCGTGAAATGTTCTTTGTTTTTAAACATACAAATCGAAAACTGAAAAATGAAGTGTGTTCCTGAGGTTCTCTCTCCATATTCTAAAACAAATCTATATCCATAAAACTCACCAACACTCTCTTCAGTCATTTTGTAGTAATCTCACAGTGTTTCCCATTAATCACCTAGACTATAGCTTGCAGTGCATCTCTCTTCTGTCTGTCTTGCTGAGCTTGGCAGTACATCTGTTAGTATGTTAGTGTGTCTTGCAGCCACTGTTCTGCGACTCTGTGCTGACAAAAGTGAGAGTGAAACACAACTAGTTCATTTGATGAACGCCAACGGGGAGCAGTATTTGTAAGCTGCCGCTTGGAAAAGACAATCGCTTCAGGAGCGAACATGCGTTCATATGAGCGTGCACAAAAAAGGAAACTTTCCAGCAGTTACCTCTGTGGAGACCAGACAGTCCAAACATTATGTGGGAGTGATGACACTCCTCCACACATAATTTTAAAACAACTATCTGGTCTCTCAGTCAAGGTTTAGTTAGAGATCTGGACTAATGCAAGATGTATAGCAATGGATTGATATTGACTACTGACTATACCCTAGCCTACAGATACACCTACATTTTATCTTTAAACTATTTCTTATTTAGGTTCATGTTATTATGATTTAGCCTCTAAATCTTGTTCTTAAATTGCACCAGATTGATGCATTCGAAGTTAAAAAAATTTTTTTTTTCCTGAAGAGCATGCGTGCCTTGATGGTCTGAGGGCCACCCACCATAGTCTCATGAAGTCCTGTGGAAAACACTGAATCTTTGCTGTCTAATAACTTCTACCACGTTCAGTCCGTTCTGTTATTACTGACATCGACCCCTCGGCACGCTCATGGCCTCGCTTCTTCTTTCAATTTGTGATGCTTATCTCACAAACCTCCTTACCTAGACATATGAATCAAGCCCCATGACATACACTGTTGAGTACGGCTATATTCTCAGGTTGTATTTTTTAGTTATTAGGAGAGTAAAATAACAAACAAAAGAGAAGAATGTGTAATACTTACAACCATACCGTTTAGGGACACCCAGCAGTCAGGGGGGAAGTCTTGGAGGAGAGGCACCAGATACTGGAGACAGCCATCCCAGTGACACAGAAGCAGCATCATCCCTATCAAATTAAATATTCTTACCACTGCACTGGCCAGGTCATAGGTCATATGGAAAATCTGCCGACGAGAAAGAGAGATGGAGAGAGAGACATCGGTTAGACCTTTTCAGTATACCCTTGAACAGAACATAGACATACAGGTGTTTGCAAACTTCATGTTTCAGAGATACAACTTAAAATGATCATCAAAGGCCAAGGTGTGCCTGTTTGGACACCAGACAATGTTGTTGCCGCCAGTGTGTTGGTGCGGACATGTGTGTGCATCTCACAGATGTTGACCTGCATAGTTCAACATGGTTGCATGGCTCCAAAACAAACTTACCAGTGGAGGAATACGTAGGTATAAAGCACAGAGGAGGTAACGCAGAGCGAGTGAGGTGACTAAAATACCGAATGATGACAGGAGTGCAGACCTCTGGAATAATCAGCCATGCCAAATGTGTTTAAATGCCAGGAGCAAGAGCCAGTGTTACTGCAGGTGTGTCTATTTAACCAGAGCAGGAAGTTTCAGAATAGAAAGTCATCTGCAGGGTGAGTAAGCACGTCTGCAATGCGAAGCGGTTTCATTTACACGGGATCTGCGCGAGGAGAATTGACTCACGCCTGGTTGGCTGTGGCACAAATTTGGAGCTTCTCATTAGCATGAGAAACCCATTAATTCTTTCCAGGTTAGTTATTCCATAATCGTCCGCACACTGGAGCTCAATTTTTATTCTGAAAAAGTTAAATATGGCAAAAATATATATATATATATATATGGTGATTGAAGATTGGTGTGTTTTGCATAATAAACCTGCCCCATTTGCCAATTCGTTAACGAGATTTCAGGTGATTATTGTCTATTTTTAAGTTGATGGCTGTCCATCTTCTGTAACCTGCCCATTCATAAGTGTGATGACAATTTATTGGGCCTCAGGAGGCATAAAAAAATAAAGAGAAACGGTTAACTCTTTGTGGAGTTTCAAAGTTGTAAATGATGCAAAGTGAAAAGTTCCTGAAGTAATAAATAGACTAAAATAGAATAAATAGAATAAAATGATGCCACACTGTAAGACAGGTATAGAGGATTGGAGTCACACAATGCAAAGCATCTTTTACTCTATGAACAAAGCTGCAGGTATTAAACTTTATTTTGATGTCATCTTCCTTTTATTTCTTTCCCTCGGTTCTATTTTTGCTTTTTCTGGCGTGTACAGGCCTACTTTGGAAAAATACTGACCACTTTTGACCAAATTGCAAAGGCTACTTACTTCCACTTCTAAAAGAGTGCAATCACTCCAGAAAAGAAAGGGAGTCTGAGCGGGGACTCTAAGTTGTGCTGACATGCACTCTGAAACATGGGTATACAAAACCTGCCGTTAGAAACCCACCAAAACCCCAGGTGTTTTAAAAGCTCTTTGAATCCACATCTGTCCAGCCCGGTCTATTGTGACTGTCCTGTAACCTTTCTGCACAAAGGACAGCGTCCACACACAGAACAGATGAGAGAACAAGAGGCTGAGCTGATGCTCAGATCCCTCTGTGGTTCAACTCATCCACAGGGAGATACAGTGCACTGGCCTGACAGGCTAAAATTAGCCACTACCTTACAGGACGGCTGTCTCAACGCACCCAGTATCTCGTCTGCTGCATATACCTTTATTCTTAATTTAGCAGAACTCTCTCTCTCCTTCTCTGGGTGTGACTAGTTTGATGACAAAACAGGAGAGAACAGCAGACGCAGGACAAGACAGACAGAAAGAGAGGTGGGGAGACAAAAACTAAGATGGAGATAAAAGTAACCAATAAAGGTACACATTATTGGTATTGCAGCAAGACGGAAAAATGGGAAGTTGCACTTTGGCCCCTGTTTGAATTGCAAATGATTCACACCAGGCAGAAATAGAAAAAGGCCAACTGCTTGACTGCACTTTCCTCTTTCAACTATAATAAAAAAAGAACACAACAAAAGAGACTCTGGTTGTTGGAAGTGATAAGGTGATGTGTGTGAATGTTGCAGAGAGGTTTAAAAAAAAAAAAAATTGTTTCACTTTGCTGGGAAGCCTCTGCGACCTTTGGGTCACGCTGATTCACCGAGGGGCAGAGAGGAACATTGTTGGAACTCATTAACACAATGTTGGATTTGTTTGGGTTTGGATTTCAAGGGCACCAGTTTTAGAAGACTGCTAGAGGCAGCAGGTAGCCACGAGGACTAATAAAGTTCTTAATAATAAGAGGCTCCAGGTGTAGTTCACTGGTCGGGTCACTGGATTATACAGGATAACCTTCAATGTGATATGTGCGCAGGATTTTTATTTGAAACGGTATACACTCTCTACACTCTAATAGGACAAAAACAATGTCTCCATATTGCGATTTTCCCTTTATTTGTAATATTTCAAAGACTATAATGTATTTGTACAGCTTTTCTGTGCATGTTCCAAATCATTACATGCATCCAACCTTACAAGGGCTGCAGAAACAAGACAGTTAGGCCGCGGGTAAAGGAGGGAGAGAATATATAAGTTCAGGCTCGGAGAGTACATCGAGCTCTGCTGTCTGACTCACTGAAGGAAATTTAGTAGGCCAAAGTTCCTGTTGTGGAGAGAGCAGCTCCTATGCCAGGCTCAGGATGTTTGTCGTCTGAACTAAAGATGCAACAACAACAAAAAAAAATGTTATCACACAAAGAGGGAGACAATAGTGTCTGTGCAGCACACTATGTTGATGGAGAGGATTAAAATATAGGCCAGCCACTGTCTTGTTCAACATGTAAAGTGCGGGATATCAAAACAGTTCCAAAAATAAAAGCACCACAGCACTGATGGTCTTTGAGCCTTTTTAAAAAAAATTTTTTTACTAAATCTTTCTGGATAAAGAGATGTGATCACACTCGAGACAAATGCTTTAGAGTTCAGTTAACGGCTAGCTTGAATGAAGCAAACTTGCCTTTCATTAAGGAGCGTCACGATGCATTTACAAAACCATTCAAAAAGTTATTTTCAGTATCAGTTAATCTGATCATTATTTTCTTAATTCATGAATTCATCACCTGCTCTGCGCAAATTGCTGAACCGAAGGTGACATTTTCAAATTGCTGGTTTTGTCTGTCAAAGAGTCCAAAATCCAAAGATATTCAACTTAAATTTATAGAACAGATAACAGGTAGTCAAGGTTCAAAATTTGGAAGGCGGAACAAGTCAAGGTTTGGCATTTTGGCTTTAAACATGACTAAAACAATGATTAAAATAGTTTTTGATTAGTTCAGTTTTTTGCTGAGCACCATGAGCATATGAGAGACATCAGAGCTCACAACATTGCTATGGATGGGTTGACATGAAGCTGCTTTTTCCAAAAGGATTCGAGGCTCCTGATTGGTTGCACTACCAGCCTGTCATACTCTTTGAGTTTGGTCCCCTCTTTGCAGGTTTGTCCGAAGAGAAGCTGCTGTGCAAAAGCAGCACTGAGTTCAGTCATGTAAGACTGTGCTTCTTTTTGTTGATCCATCTAGTCTAGCCTGGCCTGTATAATCCAACACATCTACTTCCTTGGCATGGTGTTTGTGAATTTGCATGACTGTGGCCGCCTGTCATTACAGGTTGAGATGGGTCCTGTAAAAATCTTTAACCACTTGCTCAGAGGAAGGCAGCTTGTGTCTGAATTCATTTCCATGGTGCTTTCTCTGTCACAATATGCTCTCATCTACTGCATGACTACAGGAAATAGGTAGCACTGACTAGAGAGCCAAATGCACAAACAATACTCTCTCGGCTGGCATTGGCAAAATATGAGCTTAGATTTAAGTGCATCAAGCTTAATTTTGACCGGGGACGGCGGACATAGGTCAGCATAATCCTCTAATACAGTTGAGACAAAGAGCCAAGATGTGAAGTGATAGCGGTACGGGGTCATGTGTCCAGCCAACGCGACACTCATTCACATTTGGCATGTCCCCATCCCTTCAACAGTACAGTACGGCGTACAGAGTAGAGATGAGGGCGTGGATGTAAACCTGGGAGGTATTTACACTTCCAGAAACAGGATTCATAATACTGCAGGCACTAAAAATTAAAAAAAGTCAGTGGCACCTTGTGGAGAATTGTTCAATTACTACTTAATAATACAACCAAAATGGAAGCTGATTTTTTTTTTTTTTAATGTGCGTTACAGTATGAAATCTGTCAGGTTGATGTATGTACTGTACACTGACTTTTTGAATCTGATGAGCAGAGAAAAGAGCATGCAGGAGAATTACTCATCATCAAGCTGTGGGCATTAAACATGCAATTACAAAGTGTGCTTTATGCATCTTCAAATTGGACATGAGTGACCTCTGTTTGAGGTTAGTGAGGATTAGCGAGGGACTAATTTAAGGGGATTAAATCCACCACTGGCTATTACATTGAAGGATGACAAAACTGCTTCCAGGAAAATCTGGAATTCTCCCGCTTAACGCCGTCTTGTAAATCTCCTTTTGGATCTCTCTTGGTTTTGCTTAATCACAAAATTACAGTTGAACTTGGATTTAAAAATCATATTATCATGTACAGGGAATTCACTGGGATTTAGCGAGTCTCGTGGTTTATTCTTCTGTCTCTCTTCTTCTATATAGCAAAAAGTTTTTTTTAAAAAGAAACAAAGAATTTTGGAGACGATTTATGTCTTAGCAAAAAAAAAGGAGTTTGCTGAGAATAATTACAATTAACATGTCTGTAAAGCCATATATATTAATGTTGATATGTGTATAGTTCAGCAATAAATAAACATAAATAGAGTTGGCATTATTATAGTGCTTCAGGCAGCATATGTGTTTTCTAACAAGTTAATCAGTCTGCAAATCAGTCAGACTAGAATAGATTACACAAGAAAAGCAGAGGAGACAGGACTTCTTTTCAGCAATACTTGGTTCTTGTCAAGCCCCTTTAAAAAGCTGTGTGGAAACTTGTTTTTCTGCATAAAAAGCTCCGGAAAGTCAGCTCCAAGCATTTACGTAATGAGACCCAACAGTAATTGGAAGCCAGAGACTTAATTAAAAGGCAGGTGATCAATGGGATCTTAGAAAACATATAGCCTAGTGATCAATTAAGCACTTTAAAGAGGTGGTCATTATTTCTTCAATGCATCCACTCCTGCCTTGCATGCACAGTAAACTATTATTTCCACGGAAGAGGTAAGAGTAAGTACTTTGAATTATTACCTGTAAGATTACTGCTTTAATAACTAATGTAGAATCGCCTGTACGTATGTGATTTGGTTAAAGTGATAGTTCAGGCATACAGCAGTTTTGGGGAATTTCACTTTTTTCACACTATCCCAGAGTCAGAAACTAATAAATGCTTTAGGACAGACTTTTTTTTCTTCTTTAAAAAAAATTTTTTTTTTGGTGTATTCTGATGTCTAACAGGTTATCTTGGCTCAACTGTTCAATGTCTATGGCCAACAATGTAGTAAGGTAGAAGTATGGATAATCCCAATCCCAAAAAAATAACTTAAAATTGTATTTAAGTACAGTACTTGAGTAAATGTACTAATTTACTTTCCATATTTGCATATACAGTAACTGATACACACTGAAAAATAAGCCCAATCACAGTGATTCTTCCTGAATCCTGATATTTATTTTTGTTGTTAGAAAAAAAAATTCATAACATGTTGCTCATCCCACACAAATCCCTGCTATTCTCTGTGTCACTCGTTCATCTTGTCATTTGAAAAAATACTAGCTACTAATTCAGAGTATTTCTCGCAAAGACAAAATATTTGCATCACTGCCCTAAATGCAGGTAACGAGCCACAAAGAATGGAATTGTAATAATAGTAACTGCTAAAACTGACTGGGATTCACACATTGACGTGTTGCCCATAGTTGGCTTTCTTCTTTTAAAGTCTGTCATTTGATTTCTGGCTTACAAAACAAAAAGATTTGTAGAAAAATGATTCTCTTGTTTGATATATATTCTGCAACACATTTAAATGACAAATGTTTGAACGTGGCCTGGGCAGATGAATATTCTTCATCATTAAATACTGCAAACGTCTCAAACGTCACAATTTCGGATGAAAGAGCTTGGGGATAAAAAATAGACAGTAGGTGTGGTGATACTGTTCTTAACTGGATTAGCCCATATTAACGATCAATCAATGCATTCGTTTAACTCGAAATGTCAGCCCTTGGTTATGTGTCAATCACCAGCTAAAATAAAGACTTTTTCTGCCCAAGCAGCTCTTTCCTGGGGGAGCTCATCCGCTCTGTTTTCCATCTTTTCTGTGTCCGTCAGCAGTATTCTCCTGTTCTTCCGCTAAGCACATCACACTGCACTGCAAGCATATAGTTGCCATGCCCGCTGTCTCACCCGCTCTGCGTCTATTTTGGTCGTGTGAGCGTGATAACCTCAACACTACTGTTCCGCCTTAATCTGTGCTCAACCATTCAGAGCCGCATTGGCAGCGGCAGCATCCTCTGGGGCAGAAGCTCCCACAGCAACAGGGGTCACATTTATGATGTTTTCTGCGTGGACTTCACTGGCGGATTGTGTGAGGATACTGTGTTAATGACTTTATAGGACAGTAAACATTCACTTGAAGTGTTACGTAACAATTGTGCACCTCTTCTGTCAGTACTTATATATTCTGACCCACACAGCGTGCAAAGCCCTCTTTTTTTACTCTAAAAAACGTGCATGTGGACACTATTCAGAGAGTCTGTGGGATTAATGTATGCTGTATGCATATTCTTTAAGTCAATTCTGTAAAGCATTATAAAAGAATACTGAGGAAAGGCTCAATGCATCAGGGGAACGAGCACATGTATTTATGGACGAGGAGGAGGATGAATGTTCTATCAATTTATACCTGTAACCTGAGCAGCGGTAGCAAAATAACAACGCAACAAGAAAACACGTGCACACGACTGACAAGCAGCACTTGTAGTTCAGACAGCACGAAAACTCATCAGTGCAATGAGACAATTTGCTGAGAAAACAAATAAATATGGTGCGTGTGGACATATTGTTCAAAAACCATGCGAGTAGTCTCAAAAAACAACTGTTTTCCCACATGACCCATTTCTCCACCAACTGTCTGGTTACGCAAGGCTGTTTCAGGACGACAGTTTGACAACATCATTCCAGGAATTAAATCAGCGTCCTCCAGTCAGTCAGTCAGTCAGTCCGTCTGTCTTATGACGAAAGGCGAGATAGAGGGAAGAAGGAGAGGGACGAAGAGCTGAGAGATAGCAGGATTAGAGTTAACAGGGGAGCATCGATCCAAGGGACCAAACAGAAGCTGATTAATTCTGCCTGATTTCAGTTAACATTATTTGTCTCCAGTTGGCGTAGATATTTCTTACACTAAGGCCTCTTGCATCAAGGAGCTATACGGAATAAACATCTTACAGTATATATTTTATTTGGATTATTAGTTAATATTACCAATTACCCTTTTAAAGGTGTAATGTTTAACATATTTGATAGTTGAGTCTTATTCTAAGGTCGTCAAATACCGACACTTTGGGTTGGTAGTGTCAGTATTTGACGACCCAGGAATAAGACTCAACATCTTACAAATTGCTCCTTTAATAAAACTTTTAAAAAACAACTTTTTGGCCACTTGGGGACAACTGAAATGAATGTGACTACAACACTGACATATCCTTTAAAGTTGACATGGTGAATTTGATAGGAAACACAGACACATCCAACAGATATGAAGCAACATTATCATTCATTTTGGAGTCTTTTACAGGCCATCTGGTAAATTCAAGTGCAACATTACATTTTTCTTGTGGCTCCGCCTTGGTTTACCAACTCTTGAGGGAAATATCTAGCTCTTTAGCTGCGAAATGCTCTACAATGTCCGCCGGTTTGGTGCTGAGCAGGTAGTGCACAGTGCTTTTCAGAGATGTTTTGCTGAAAACTGCGGCCTGCTACAAAGCATTACACAGCATTTACTTTTAAAGGAATAGTTCTATATTCTGGAAAGAATGCGGTTTGAGATCGCTCTCATATCTGTGTCTTAAGTTTGAATCTGCGGCCAGGACATAATTAGCTTACCTTAGTTTAGCATAAAGACTAAAAACAGGAGGAAACAACTAACATGGCTCTATCCAAAATTCAAAAATACACATAACAGCACACGATCGTATAAACAAGAGTTCCAGCACATGACTCCCAGTACAAGCATAACCTGTTTTTACTGTACATTTCTATTTGTTTATGTATTTAAAAAAAAAAGAGGCCAGCTGTTTCCCCCTGCCTCCAGTATTTATGCTAAGCTAAGCTAATTGACACAGACATAAGAGCAGTATCGATCTTCTCATCTGTAATTATCAGGGGGGGGAAAAACAATAAGTTTATTTCCTAAAATGTTCAACTATCCCTTTAATATTACATGAGATTTAAATTATATATATATTATTATTATTTATATATTATATATATTATAATAAAATTATCTTGAAGGCATCTATTATTTGAATTTTATTTTATTTGAATTTTATTTTAATATGCTGCAGGAAGCAAGATGCAGTTTTTGCAAGTGTCACGGAGGGGTGAACGAGAGGAAGGGTAAGTTGTGCTAAGAAGGCAGTCAGGGAAGATTAGTGCCCATGTGAGAGCAGGAGGGATTTGACTGGATTGCACAGGGTGACCTGCTGTGCTCATGTCAACATCAGCAAGATGGACCCATCCTACCACAGTTTACAGCGCGGACACACCCTTCCCGCTACACTTTAGGGTCGTTCTTAGCATGAGGTGGAAACAATGCATAGAATAAAGAGCAAAAAAAATGAAGTAACACACAGCCCTATGGAGTGGTGTGATATTATAATCAGTCATGTAACCCAGAGTGGAGCAACAAGACATTATCTAGTCTCACATACCTCTCACTGTTAGCTGTAGCAGCATGAGTAATACACTTGATATGCCACATAATCTAATCTCTGCTGCAGTCACGAAAGGACATTCATAATAATACTTTGCTACAAATATAGTTCACCGTCCCCGAGACTATAAGGAAACAAATTGTTGTGTTTTGGAGACATATTAACAGCTAGGATTCAATAGATGAGCACAGCTGTCGCCATGACAGATGGATGAAGGGTGCTTCAATGAATCCATCCAACACAACATTAACTCTGGGGGAAGTGAAAGTAGAAGGACCCTGAATGCTTCACTAGTTACTAATTAATTATTTTGCACAAGACATCATTACAGGATGTCTGCCATGAGTGCTGTTACTCCCCTTTAAATAACAAGTGATCATTATGTGGCTCATGGAGAATCAGGCAGTCAAGCGCACAGATCATAAGAGCTTTTCTCAGCTAACTACCAGGGATCACCAATGCATCTGCTTTCTTCAGTGTGACCCCCTCCCCACATACCTCCTACACACACACACACACACACACAGCAACCACCACCAACAACAGTCCAACGGACAAAAATAACCAAGATTAGCCTAATCTCCACTCTTATCACTTTAACCCCCCTCCTAAGACTATATCTGTCATATGTCTGCTTACTGTACCGTGCACATAATGCAGGAGGACACTTGTGTTCACAGGGGGGATATCCCATGGGGAGGGACAGAAGATCAAAGCTTCTTTCACTGACTGTTTTCATTCTCTGTTGGGGGGTTAATCATGAAAAAAAAGGTTGCTGAATATCACAATATGACATGAATCATGCTGAATTAAAAAAAAAAAAAAAAAAAAAAAAGCAGCAGAAGATGGAGGAAAATAGCAGCACTTGATTTTGTTTGGCTGCTGTGAGGGTTGTTACAGTCCAGGCTCAATAACAGAAGATGGCACTGCACGTTTTGCTCGCCACTCTACTTCAGTCGTTTGTATAGCATAAAACCTGGCTCCATTTATCCTACGAATATTGATGAATAAAACACTTTACTTTTTGTATTTCATAAAGTTTAAATTAAATTAAATTATTCCCTCTCTTTTTCCTCAGTCTCAGCCTCTCAGTGTCACTGCCTTTCTGTTTCTCTGTCTTTACTGTAAAGACATGTCTGTTTCTATTCGACATCAAGTAAAGGGCCAAACTAAGAGACAGACTGACAGTGACAAGAGGAGATGAAAAGACAGAAATGGAGGTACTCCCAGTGGATGAGTATCATACATCAGCTTACAGTAACAGTATGATACAAACAAGGTCTATAAAACCAGCAGCAGCTCAATATGATCTAGCAACAGGTTTTTAAAATCCCATACATACATACTTTAATTTGCTCTCCTGCTTCAGTGGAAACAATAAAAGAGATATAAGAGGCACAACAGCAAGAAGACAAAGACAAAACATGTCAATAACAAAGGTAAATTAACAGTTTTTTAACTGTACATGAGACAAATGGCTTCACTTTTAGGTGGAAGAACAGTGTTTGAAACATTGACATAAATAAAGATGGACGATGCGTCTCCACTTCCTCCCGTTGTACAAAAATGAAGCCAAAATATCCCAGATAAGGGCGCTGACATCTTGCGCGTTTGGAGCCAGAGTCTGCGCATTAGCGACTGGGCAGCAGAGCCGCGGTATCGAGTTACCCCCCCAAACACCTGCCCAGGCCCGCTGCTGGCCATTTCCAGCCCACCACCAGGGTTCGAACAAGATGTTTTGGCTTGACTTTTGAGGAGTTCTCATGTGGACCATCTTTTTATACAGTCAATGGTTTTAAACACAACACCAAATTCATATTTTTGGCGCCCAAACCAAGCCTTGTGAAACATTTAGTGGCTTTTCTAGCTGTAGCCATGAAGAGAATTTTCTCAAACCATCAAGAGCTTTAATTGATCCTTCAACAAATTTCTCCATAATGGAAACACACAGTCTTTTTTTTTTTAATGTCAAGCTTGAAACATTTGTGCTGACATTGTTGTCTATTTTTAACCAATGTTTCGTCTTACTCGAACGCTTTCCCGAAGAGAAGACACACTTTGTTCATGTGTGTGTGTCTGTGTGTGTGTGATACATGCAATGTTAGACATATCTAGAGCGACGCTCGCACGCCACCTCAAATCCACACTTCCATTAATTTAACCAATAATTACACCAAATAATATTGTTTATTGGAGTTGCTGTGCAGGTATTACTGTTGACATGCTTATTTTTAATAACCTTGTGGTGAGACTGAGTTCATAGCGATGTATGTAAATCGACATGTTCTTCAATTTAGATCCAGTCTGTACTTAAAGAAAACACAGTAATAAAACTGGCACTGTAAAAAGTATGTTTCGACATATTTTCTCTCTACTTTAACACCATGGTTCTGACAATTAACTGTGTACTCTAAACCATATGGTCAAGCAATTAACACTCTCTAGCACGGTTAACAAGACCAACGAGCAACAGAAGGAGCACTGAGGGACTTGGCAAAAGGAAACGGGTTAAATCTACAGAGCATGAGGAGAAAAAACTCTTTCTTCCAGGCAGTGGAGTGTGGGATTTTCCACTCCATGGGGTAAGAGAGAGAGCTTCCCTCAGTGAGCTGAGTAAGAACATGATTCAAGGCACATTATGTTCATCGTCAGAGGGCCGTGTCTTAAAACAAGGAGAACAAGAACACAGACTGCATGAGAGGGAAAAAGCATTGTCTTTCATTTTTTGCCTGCTAGACAAAATTGGACTGGAAGAGTCCATTAGGCTGTTGTGTGTGACTCCACTTGCCTGTGTGTGTGTGTGTGTGTGCGTGTGTGTGCGTGTGTGTGTGCGTGTGTGTGTGTGTGTGTGTGTGTGACAGGGAAAGATGGTGAGAGCGGGAGAGAGATTATATTGTTTTGGAGAAGGTTAATTGGGAGAAACATGATTTATGGATGCACAATATTGTTTTTTTCCCAACTGATACCAATAACCGATAATTACCTGCTTCTCATGACTGATAAGATTTAAATTCATAACCTGTAGTTTATGCACATCTAATGGTAATAAAAGCTAAGATGCAATGAGCAAATATGGATGATTAATATTCCATAGCTCCATTGAGATTCATTAAAAATCCTTGACTTTTTCTCTCCTCTTGGAACAATGTATTCTTATTACTCAAATGTATTTAACATTGGTGCTGGTGAGTACCACTATGACACTGTGGGAGCTTCTTAAACAGGGAGAGGTGGGGGGGGGGGGGGGGGGGGGGGGGGGGGGGGGGGGGGGGGGGGGGGGGGGGGGGGGGGGGGGGGGGGGGG
>JBBPCS010000729.1:3486971-3506593 GCA_037974645.1 Hollardia meadi
CACACACACACACACACACACACACACACACACACACACACACACACACACACACACACACACACACAAAGAGATGACACATTCCCACAACAATCTCACACCTCATACATCAGATCAAATCACGTCACATAACAGGAAACAGTTGTGTATAGTCATCAGCCGACGGCTCTGCTCCAACGCCGAGTCCTGCAGCCGATCACAATACTGCTGCTCACTACTGAACGTCTGTCCTACAACTAAATGCCATTTGGAGAGAACGTGGTGATGCGGCCAGACCCTTTTTAATTATCCTCCCATAAATGTAATTTGCTGTTCCCTGTGATGAATGCATTGTATGCTTTCTTTATAGATTTTAGTCATTTGTTTAAGCGCTGCGGTCACTGTGATAAATTGCATGTATGTGCAGCTTTGAAAGAGCTGATTGCATGTACTCAAATGCAAACAGACAAAAAAAAACCCTACCAGGTCACATTTAAAAAGCTTTGTCCTTACTTAATGTACAAGCTGTAATTACAGAGAGGAACAGGATCGACATAATAGAAAATCAATCAGGGGAACATATACAGGAATCACTGCTGCGTGATACACACAAAGATAAAATGCAACACATCATACCTTCCTCTCTTTGTTTCTTCTCCATTTTCTTTCTACTGCTCTCGCTTTCAAGCTCACACATGATTCAGCACTCCATGATTCAGCACACCTTCTGTGTGTGTTGTGTGTGTGTTTGCACCTGTGTCCCTGCATGAGGCTGGGGTGGAGGCCTCAAGGCACTGAGGACTTGGCATAGCCTATCCAAAGACAGTTGAATCAAGTCCACAGGACTCTATAAACCAAAGCCGACTAATCTCCTTTGACACCACACTATCTGCTGCTGAGGTGGCAAATTACCATACGCAGTGGCTTCATCATGATCTCCTTTATTCACCTTATGATGCCTGTGCCTTCTGTCCGCCTTTAGTTAATCAACAGAAGATGAATCATCAACTCTTGATAAGTAATTGTTCAAGCAAAAATGCCAGAAATGTACTGTTTCCAGGTTGCCCAGTGAGGATTTGCTGTTTTTCAAAAGAAAATAATATGCAGATAGGAAATAATCTATTTTTAACCTCTCTCTTGTCTTGTGACATTACTTGAAATTGCTGTTCCCTCTCTACACGAACGAATCTGATTTTGTAACTGCACTGTACATTACAAGATGTCGTGCGTGCATCACGTCAAGAAAAGCTATTTTTAAAACACTGTATATCCGGGAACGCCGAGTTCTGTCCTGACTTTAATTCAGCCAAACAACACGCGCTGTGAAAAGGTGCAGGCAAACAGTCACACCTCCGCTGTCAATCTGTTGACGCCGTCTCAAGATAGAAGAGTTAAAAAAAAAAAGGTCCGCTGTCAGACTGTCACACAATAGTCCCGGTTATTTCAGTGGAGACCAAATTTAGCCAGTGTAATGTAGTTACAGTCTTCTCTACTGCTCCCACGCAGCAAACTAGATACCTAGGTCAGTCGGCTCACATTTACCCCCTTTAAGATCAATTTACCAGATGAGCTGCGAATCAACCGTGGACCTTTGCCCAGGACGGCTCAGGCCGAGGTATCACTACAGACACTTTAATTGAACAGGTCAGCTGTATCATGCTCTGCTGACAGCTGTAGCTGATACGACTAGAGCTGCAACGATTAGATGATTCATCGATCAGTCGATCAAAAGAAGATAAGATGCCAACTATTTTGATCATCGATTAAGTTTCAGCTTCTTAAATGTTTTGCTTTTCCTTAATTCGTCATAGTAAATAAAGAGTCTTTGGGTTTTGGACTGTTGGTTGGACAAAAGCAATTTGAAGACGTCCTTTTGGAATCTGGCAATTTTTAAATTAAAGGATCAATCAATTAGTCTTTACAAGGAGATTAATCAATAATGAAGTTATTAGTTGCAGCCCTAGCTCTTGTAAAATAGGCAGTTTAGAAGACAAATAAGCCAGTTTCTAGCGGCGAGTTAACGGAACAATCTGATCTAATGTAACTCAGTCAGTTCACAGAAACAGGTTGTACTCATAGCGTCATATGATTGTGATGCTGACAAAGTGGAGCCGCACACAGGCAGTTTGCTTTCACACGAATAAAGGTCTAATTGCATGTGAGAAAATAAATTGACATCGCTGATTCAGGCCACACCCCACATCAAGAATGTACACAGAGGCAGAGGTCCCTGAAAAATAAGGCTTGCAGAGCATATCTATGCAGCAAACCCAACTCTGGTGATGCCATGATGAAATGATGACATTTTCAGAAACATACAAAAGAAGCTGGAAAAGGGGGATGCAATGAAAAAAAGTGCACTAGGTTTTTATCAATATAGTGATTTGGCACTTTTGGGTGGGAATAAGAATAAACAATAAGAACAAGGTTGGAGCTACAGAACCACTACAGTTGAAACTCTAACATTATCATGTCCTGCTACTGTAGCATTTTTATACTAGGGCTGCAACTAATGATTATTTTTATATTGATTCATCATTCATCAGGAAAAATGTGTCAAAATGCATATATAACATATATGTATTCACTGTATTATGAAGCGTGTATTGATAATTGTGGTTAAGTTAGAGTCTGTGCCATTTGACATTTAAACACACATGCTCAAATGTACGTTGTATAAAAACAGCCTCAGCTGCCATAAAGCAGAACAGTTTCACAGTTAAATGTCAAACTCTCCCTCAGTAAGTTTGACATATATCAACTGTTTGTCCCAACAGACTAGTAAATATTAAAGCTTAGATCAATGTTAGCGCTGTTGTTAGTCATTTAGTTTGTTAAATTAGCTTGTAAAATGTCATACTAATATATTTATATTTTCAATTCATCATCACAGAGGACAACAATAATTAGGTTCCAACAGATGTCTTGTAAAGCAATCATTGGTACCTCTACTGCAAAGAAAACAAAATAAAAATGAATGTGTGTATTTTTTTTAAGTTTAAAATAACTTCCTACCACAACATCAGTTAAGTTATACAGTATATCAGTAAACAAAATGCAAAGCTAGATCAGGTTTAGTGATGTGTTACTGCCAGACAAATTCTGCCTGGGGCCTCAGAAAGGGTACAGCCACCCCTGGGGGCTGGTACGCTGCCACAAGCCCAACCTAAGCCCTTGCGCTTGAGCTGGGATCTGGCGGGAGGCCTGGTGGCTGTGATGAGCCAGATGTGGCACTGGGAGCTGTGGGGATTCTCTACAGCAGTTTAAAAAATGTTATCCCCTTGGTTTGCATTTCTTAAAATTAAATACAGTGAACCAAATTCAACAGAGGTGGTATCTAAATCTATCCCTGGTAACGTAAATCATGATCTCTGCAAAAATTTGCACTTTTAAATCCAAAGGTAACAGCAGAAGTTGGAGGAAAAACGTGTCTGTAACTGTAAGGTCACTGGGATAATTAGCTCTGTATCTGAAAGGACATGAAATAATAAAGAAAGCATAACGGAGGCAGGGTTAGAAATGAATAGGAGCAGGGGGCAAAAATGCCCTTGAAAAGTCTGAAAAAGCCTGTGAAATTAAAGATGAAAGGGCAAAAAAAATGCCCCCGATAACTGTTCTCATTATTTCATTGAATTATTAAAAACTCAGCCATTAAATATGATTCCCCTGTGAGCCACTATAGGTGAGTGGTAGGAAACTGTGACGAGGGGATTTTTGTTCTTTAGTGTTCTCTGGGAAACAAGAACAAGCTGAAAACAGTAACATATAATAAAGTCTTTAAGTTTGCAAACAGCCTACATACAGATGTACATTCAGTACATGGAGCAACATTATTTATTAGCATTCTCTCTCTCTCTCTCTCTCTCTCTCTCTCTCTCTCTCTCTCTCTCTCTCTCTCTCTCTCTCTCTCTCTCTCTCTCTTCTCTGGCCGCCCACCTAGAGCCCACATTTTGTTGTGAATTGGCGCTATATAAACAAAATCTGACTTGACTTGACTTGATTTGGGGTTTCTAGTCATGTGCTAAATATTAGTCCTTGTAGCTCTGTTTTGGTCCCCACCAACTCCTGAGGGAAACATAATAACTATTAATTTGGTTTTAAGTTTTGTAGGTTTATCTTATCAGTAATCTTTGAGCTATTCAGCATGTTTTTATCTTTCCGATGTTGCACTTAAGTCTTGCAATTCTCTATTTTAAATCATCGCTTCGTTTTATCCTTGTGTTTTATTCTTACATTTCTGTGTATTGTAATTTCTGTGATTGTTGTAAAGCACTTTGTAACGTTTGTTTTGATAAGTGCTATACAAATAAAATTTTATTATTATTATTATTATTATTATCTGGCGCTTTGGCTAAATGCTATGTTGCACATGCAGGGTGCTGTTTGGTGCTACAGAGGGTTCAGATTTAGATTTTTGCTAAGAGGAAAAGAGGTTGATGATAGTCATGAGAATCAAAACAGTAAAGCTGTGCCAAAGCCAAAATAAGGACTGCAAGATGCTAATATATATAATAATATAATATACTATTGTAAAAGAAATGTTTTAATTGTATTATTTTTTCAGAAGATTGGTTCAGAAAATTATGAAATTGATGAAAATGATATCAAATAGGCAAAAGAACATTACCCTGGGTAGAAGATGTGACTTAGTCTACATTTATGTCTAGTGCACAATGAAGATGTTGAATATTAAAATATTTAACCCAAGTGATTACATGGATACAGGAATATAAGAAAAAACAGTTACTTCCAGATGTGTAAACAGTGCGCCAGCCTCTGTTTGATTGGGGCTTGTTTAAATCATGGTTTGTTTGAGTGCACAGAGTATTTACTGCTCTGCACGACCTTCACACTGTATGCTGCAATTTCCCTAAGCACTCCGCATTGCCATAATTATGCGTTAGCAAACATGACCTGGCAAACAAACAGAGAGCGATGCATAAAGATACGAATCATAGCATCTAGTAACACCAAGTAAGCTGGGGTCAGAGTCTGTGTGACCAAAAAATCATAAATTTCACCTACCTGGTGATATTAAAATCTATCTGAGGTAGTATCAATGCATATTCACTATTGCATCAAATATATTTTCCTTTTTGTCATCATTTTTTCTATCTAATTGGCACAGCCAGATGGAGTAATGTATTACTCCTCTCTAACAAGTGACAATCAAGTGTGTTGCTTAAATAAGATGCATCAGTTCCTGCTGTTAGACCACAATACCCAGCAGCCACTTCCCCAGCGGTGATTTCCGTGAGAGGCTCCTGTTTCGGCACAAGCACCTTGAACAAAGGATTAACTGTGCTGAGAAAATTGATATGTGATTTCTTTTTCTTTTTTTCATTTATATCTCCACTATTTCACACTATGCAGCATAATTCTGCTGCTGTGAGGTAAAAATGAAGCCTGTGAGAGGAAGAGGAATAAGACCAAGACATGTTGAGATACAGATTCTGTCTGCTACGGACCTTTAACAGGTGTTGGCATTAAGATATCTAAAAAAAAATAAATAAAGAGGAAAAGCTCTAATAGAGAGTGTTGGCGAAACAACAAATCTGACTTAGCCTAGTTCTGACTGTCCAGTCTGTGCTGATGAAATAACAGCTCGCTTTGCTTCGCAGATGGAGGGAAGAAATGGTGACAAAGTGAAGATGGGGGCAGGGAGCACACACCAGATGAAGGAATGATGGACATGCAGGCTGGAAGATGATTTATTGTCGAAACTCTGTCGGAATAACTAACTCAGTCCATCCCAAGGCTGATGTAATGATGGTTCGCCACTTGAAACTCATTATGATGGCTGGAGACTGCATTTAAGCACTAATCCTGCATCCTACACCTAACATGTTATGACAGCTTGGAATTTTTCCACCGAGTGCCTTTTCTTTCCTCTCCCGTCTCCCGTCGATGTGTCTGATTCGCTGTTGTTATATTATTCAGTGTGTCTATTGAATGCGGTTGCACCAAATAAATAACTTTGTTCTGTCCTATGTACTGCACTGTAGTGTGGAGGATGGAGTGCTAAAGGAGGATGAGATACCGTGAGAGTAGAGCATGCGAGGGGAAGAGAGGGACGAAACAGTTTTATAAGCAGAAAGACAAATGGAGACAAAGAGGAATGACAGAGCGTGAGAGAGACTAACTGCGAGTGCAGGGCTGTTGTATCTGAGCATTATGACACATCCCTATACTGCACTGCCTGCCTCCCTACATGCTCACTGCAGATTTTCATTAACCTTGCGGCACTGTCTATTTGTGTTTCTAACCTGGCCCATACCAACCTCGTCCTCCCACTGCACACAGCTCCGCAAACTAAACAGCAGTATAATACACAGCGCTGCCCTATCTGAAATGCATAATCAACTTCCTACACAGTGTGCATACCAAGATAATAACACCGAGCAACTGCAGTCCATATGGTGCCCACTTTTCAGAATATGGTTTGGGATGTTAGCGTGTGTGAACTTAGGAAAGCTTGAATAATGCTTTGCTGAAGCATGAATAATGTTTTTGTTTTCCAAATGCCACATTGTGCAGTTGGGGTAATACAACAGAGTTTTAAAAAACACACTGACAGAAAAATATAAGCTACCATAAACACCATAATTTTGCTGCCTCATTGGTTCTTGACCACTAAGATGATCTTTTCCTGCTCCATAAACGCTCACTGGTTCATAGCATGGCTGGGAATTGGACACGCCACACAATTGTGCCATGTATACTTAAAGATCCCCTCCACACATGTATTAAGACATATAGGAGTAGTCTGCTTGGAACATTAATGTGTGTCTGATGTGTTATTACAGCAAAAAAAGTATAATTTTCACATTAAACCCCTTAAAAAGGTTCCTAATTCTTCTACCTCAAATTCCAGAATCTGTGAATATGCAAATTTTGTTCATTTCTAAAGTTTTCCCGCTGAAACAACAGGTTTTTCCTATTTCACTCCATTCTCAGTGTATGTGCACTGGAGGCTACAGGTTTCCACATCACACTTGCAGATGCTGAATATTGGACCAGAATTGGTTTCCAAACTGTTTGTGATGTCACAAATCATGCTCGTAGGCCCCGCCCCTTCAAATCAGATGTTCACTGAGCCCAGAGGAAATTTACACTTTCAGGAATGAATGTAAAAACAGCCTTATAGTGTCAGACTCTGCACATACGTCATTCTGCATCGTGAGGCTCAAACACTCAGCTGGAGGAACAAGAAGAAAAACATACTTTTAAGTAGAGGGGGACTTTAAGTTTTGGGTGGATTTACAGGCTCATAACATTAAGTTTGCCATATGTATCTAAAATGCAATATGCAATGTGATCTCATGGGATGACGTATGAATACCATGGAACTTTTAAGGCCATTTCACATGTCATTTAATGCCGTCCGCAGTTTTAGACAAGCAGGAAATGACGTCAGGTGACTTTCATCGTGTGACATTTGTTGTCTTACTCACGTGACTTACGGTCGCAGTTTGGTTAGGTTTAAGCAAAAAAAACTTAATGGTTTGGCTTCAAATCAGTTTAGTTATGTTATGTAAGTCACATAACTTATGTTATTTATGTGATGTAAGTTCAAAACATTACGTAACTTACGAACACGAAACACCAACATACAATATCAACTTTCGGTTTCACGCGGGACGCGAAGTCCGTTCTCCTGGGTCAAGGTGGTGGATGAGTCAAATAACCTCCTTCAAGTGCGGACTTTCTCGCTCTTTATACTACGTCATCTTACATTGTTAGTCATGAGAAAAGCCACGGACGAAATGCATTTTGATAACACCCGAAATGACTTAAGGCACTGGCGTGTTATTCATATGCCATTTAGTGAGACCCAGCAGTAAATTATCTATTTTTGTACTTCCTTTGTAACTGATATCTCATTGAACCACGCAGTACATGCACTCTGAAGAATGGGAGCTCAGGTTGAGCCCTGACAGCAACACAATTTGCTTCAACCAGTGTAACAAACAGCATGGATAACAGCAGCAAGGACAACAGGGGAGTCAGACAATAGGCTAAGGGACGGAGAGGGAGCTGTGGGGCAAGGACGTTCAGGATGAGGTCAGAGAGAGAGAGGGAGAGGTGGAGATATGGTCAACCATTTCCATTTATCTGCGCTACATTTCAAATCAAACGTAAGGTTAGTGCTTTGGTCATGATGTCTAAATAGTATCCGTCTGCCTGAGTGGTTCAGTCACGACATGAAGAGGTGCAATCTTTCGATCGGGCAGCGTGTAATGAAATCGTTACCGGGAGAAGGAGAAGACTAGAGCTTCGTTAAAGAGCCTGAGTCAGGGAGTGCCAGGACTCCATGGAGGGTAATAATCTATCACTCTCGGTTATGTCCGGTGGGGTTTAACCTTGTCCATGTTTACACAAAATCCACCAGAGGCATCTTAAACAACCACAACAACAGTACATCAAGAAGGGAGTTAATTTAGCCTCTAATGTAGATACACTCTTGATAATGTAGTTGATCACGTTATATTATGTCCTGAATCTAAATATATTCACTATATAGTCAAAGCATTTGATTTGTGATTTGTGATATTGAATTTATTTCACCCATCAATGAGCTGAAGCTGTCATCACCACTTGTTATCCACGGATCAGACCTTCTGACCAGTGGTGATTGACAGCACCTATTAGACGTGTATGTGCACAATTACATCTATGAATTAACCTTACATGGTTGTTGCTGGGAAAAGCATGCAAGAGCCAGAGGATCACCACAGAAATATAAACAACCATAACTCTTTCACTCTGCATCACTGTCCTGCGTTCTACTTCTATATCAATCCCCTTTTTCGTTTTACTTACTGTTCACTTATAACAGAACAGACAAATGTATACACACCTCCTCCCACTGATGTATGTATCTGATGAGTCGGGACAGTCTCAACAGACGCAGAAGACTGAGGATCTTGGTGAAGCGGACGATTCGCAGGGCCCGGGCTGTTTTATATACCTCCGAGTCAAAGCCTTTCTCCACTATTAAAAAGATATAATCCACTGGAATGGAGGAGAGGAAGTCCACAACAAACCAGCTCTTCAGGTAATTCATCTTGATGACTTTGGGGTCGAGGATGATCTCAGAGCTCTCCTCGTTGACGATCCCCGTCCTGAAGTTCATGACCAGGTCCACCAGGAAGATGGTGTCCGAGGCCACATTGAAGACCAGCCAGGTGGTGGTTGTCTGCTCTGAGAAGAAGGTTATTCCCACAGGAATGATGATTAGATTCCCCATCATCATGATGAGCATTATCAAGTCCCAGTAGAACCTGCAGAGCGACACACAGGAATCAGTAATGCAAGGGAAGAAACATGTTGAAGGTGAATAGAGATTCACATACATAGGTATCAGTGTATTTCCGAAGAATGTGAATACACCTGAGAGAAAAGGTTTCATCAAAATCTGCCATTGAGGCTTTAAGACGAGTGAGGCTATAAAGCATTGAAGTAAAAGAAAATATGAAGAATATATAGAGTCTACAGCAGCTCTGCAAGGCAGCACTTAAATACTAGCATGCTAACATTTTCTATCAGGACGCATGATATGTATTTTTTTTAACTGACCTGCTTCTTATGGCCAATACTGATATGATAACCGATAATTTTACATTTTTATGTTTTAAAAAGAAGTTCATAACTTGCAGTTTCTAAACACCTGAGGGTAAAAAGGCTGAGATGTCAACAAAGATGGATGATTTAATATTCCATAGCTCTAATAAGATTTGTTGTGTTAAAACTCGTAGACTTTCTCCCTCCTCTCTGAACCCTTCACATGTACTACAAATTACAGTCATGTTGTCTTCCACCAACGACAAACGATGTTTGGCTCTCTAGTGTACAGTGCGTGGCTCTACCCAGGTGCAACAGTTTCACATGAACACGACAACAGCGTGCGGTGCTTGTTCTTCTTCTTCTCTGTGTTTATTGGTGTATCGCAAACCACCACTTTAAGCAGAAGCAGCTGGTTGAGGAGAACGAAAGATCCTGCAAGAAGAGCTCTAAACCAAAAATATTTTTCAGTATTTTTCCAAAATACCCACAATATTTTGGCCATATTACCCTCCCCGAGTGAACCTGACTGTCTGAAACAAATTTCATGACAATCCATCCAACACTGAGACATTTCACTCACAATCACAAATGTAAATGTCTCAAAAGCAAGCAGGATTCATCCTCTGGGGATCATGAAAATCTGTACAACATTTTACAGCAATGTTTCCTGAAATATTTTAGTCTGGACTAAAGTGGTGAACTAACGGCCATTTCCTACAGCCAGGCAGCTATCGTGGCTAAAGAAGGTTAGGTTGTTTTTTACTTATGTAAATAAGTGGAAGTTCTACTATTCGAATATATTGTAAAACAAAGACTGAGGTCTGTGGATGTGCAGTGGGTCATGGGTACCCTACAAAAGGAACAAATAAGCATGATATCCATCTCTGACAGCTACATATGACTGTGTTCTTACCAAATCTCTTCTTAGTCTTTTGCTCAGTCAGGGCTCAAAATTAACTGTGATTCAAGGACATCACAAAATGTGCTGCCAGCACTTATGTATTCAGGGCCCTGTTAGATTGAGACCCTCTCATCCTTCCTGGCTGTGTTAATGCCCCTGTCCTCTGTCTTGTGATGAACAGAGCCAGAAGTGATTCATCAGCACCCTGCTCTTTTCACGGAGTGTCCGGGGCCTCGATAAAGGCCGAGCAACCGTGAATGAAAATAGATGCTTTCAGGAATCCTATCTTGTGCTAAAAACTCTCCACTGACGCCATGCCTGCTGCCCGACTGCCTGCCTGCCTCTGCTTGGCCTTGCTGCCCGTCCGTTGCTGTTGTTGAAGATTGAAATGGACTGGCTGGCTGGTTGGCAGGCTGCCTGTCTGGCTTGCCACCCGATAATGGATCTGTTTGAATGAATTAAGACGAGGCCTTGGCTATATAAATACCCACAGATCATGTGTTCGATAATTGTCTTCGTTTCAACTAAACAGCGGTCATCTAGGTGGCTCATAATATCCAGCATAGTTATTTTTTACACCAGCAGGCGTTTAACGGGGGCCTATGGAGTGAACTCTTCATACGGAGAGCTTTGACTTAACATAACTAATGAGGCATCAAAGCACAGAACATGCTACATAACATCCTCATGCAACAATGAGGCACAAAACTGCAGCATTTGACTTCACCTTAGCTAACACACACTCTGAATCATACCATTTTGAAAACACATGCACACTATCATCAGCCTTTCAGTCTGTTGGTGCTACTTCAGCAGTCATGCCAGGATAAAGTGCAGACAGTATATGTGAGTGGCATGAGTAATTCCTTTTGTTATTTATATTTAAATGTTTAGTAAGAGGCTGCGGTGAGGAAATCTGCTATGATTCATCTTCTCAACTGCTTTATGGCAAGATACACTGAAAAGAACTATTCATATCTGACGGGAACAAGAGGAAAGAGGAAAAAACGTAATGATAAAGTATATTTTTCAGAGATCTTTTCAATTTTTTCAAACACGTTTGAATGTAGAAAGCGTGAATTGAGTATGATAGCTTGAGTAGTCTGTGGTTTAAAAAGAGATGTCATGTCAGAATGAAGAAAAAAATAAGAAAGAAAAGTCAAAGTTCATAATCTGAAATAAAGTAATTTATAGGATAGTGCGCGAAAAAAGAACTCCTTTGAACAAAACTATATATGTTTTCAATACAGTATTAAATTAATTGTTAAATTAATTTGAAACCAGATTGGAAAACTGAGAATGTCAATGAGGTTTTAAAAGAAAGATTTCAGCTACATCCTTAGACAAGAACTCAATATGTGTTGGATGTTTTTCACTCATATTGAAGTAATAAAAAGCTGTGCCCACAAATTTCTATTTCAGTCACGACTCGGGTAGATGGTATTAATACTGTACACGACCTCTAAGACGCCCACTTATCTAATGAATAAAACATAGTGTTTCACTTTTACAATTGGAAACTTTAACGAGAAAACCACAAAACCTGCTGCAGTAGAAAGAAGTTATTCAAAAGCCAAATAATGGAGAAAATTCCTGAAAACATTAGAGCATTTCCCACATTTGAATGCTAAGTGACGTTCCTCATTGTAGGCCAGTTGTCCCTTTTTCCTTTTAAAGAGGCAGCACAAAGTGTGCCAATGTAGTCATCTCAACAGTTCTTGCTACATCATCGTGTTAAGCACTTGCTCCGATGCTCCCACTCTGAGAATGCAGCCAGCCCCAGTTACACCAGCAGCTGAGAGCAGTGAACCCAGCTGTAACTGCAGCTCCTACTCCAGCAATACACCAGCCCCTAGAACCCACCTAAAACAAGATCTGGGAGCTGCTGTAGAACCCCCCAAAAAACAGATAATCCATGAAGCGCAGATGATCACAGATGATAGCTACCACCTCCCATGAAGATCAAAGAAACAGCTCCGGCCGAGGCAGCGGGATTGTTCCAATAACGATCTCGAGCTCATTTCTTGTAGGTTTCCTCCCTACAACAAGTGCTCCATCATAATCAATGTCAGGCCTCTCCTGCCAAGCAACAGAGGGAACCCCACACAATCTTATTCAGCACGGCCCAACAACATCCTATCTGCAGTGTAACGAGTATACTGCATGTGCAAGAGGTCATATACCGATGCGTACTGTGAGAACAATATGGGCAGCTCAAATGAAAGGAGGTAACATCATTCACTGTAGATCCGTCTATTTGTTTGAATCGGTACAATGTTCTGATCAGGCTTTACTCCATCCTTAAAACTTTATATATAAGCAGTTCTTAGTAAAGGGATAAAGGGACGTTTTAACTGTGACCATATGTTACTTTGTAATGGCTAAAACACGCCGGTCTGTTCTGGCCAAACAGACGTCCTTTTTATTACAGACTCTGAAAGAAGACATCACTGAGAGTCTTTTTAGACCACCACAAAAGGCCTCTCCTTAGCATAACCAGAGGTGTATGAGGCCGCGCATGAGGCCTCTCTAAAAATCTATGAATAATGAATATTACTAACCTGCCATTAATCTTTAAGCAGCCACTGTGTACAAAGAATATGTTGGATATTGAGTTTCAAACACAAAGCGATATAAAGCCTGCGTGAATAGCGGTGTCATTCATGGACTGTACTTACGTAAGACTTTTCATTAAAAGCCCATACAGTGTTTCTTGTTTTCTCTTTTCGCTTCTGCTCCGGTATACAAGTGAATAAGGAACGTAAATGTTTAATTATATGACGACGAAGGTTGCTAGGGATATGCATTCCTGTAATAAAAAACAAACAAACACAAATAATAAGTTAAATTAAGCCCCAGTAGAGGAACAGATTACCTTTGACTGTTACTAGAGTAAAAGTGGAGTTGCCAAAGTGTACCCTTGCCCATCCATCATTTAAGCACCAGCATGATAGGTAGCTTAAGGCACTGCCATAGAAGGGTTGTGTCTTTAAACTGGCTGGAGGACAACAACAACTTCGTATGAAAGACCGCCCTTTGGAAAATGTCATGGGGAAGGAACCTCGAGGGGGCCTGAACTAGAGAAACATCTTCTAATACAGCAGAAATAAAAGAGCCAATCTGCTTGAGCAGAGATTAAATCGCAAAATCCCCATCGAACGGTCCAATTTGTCTCTCACTTTACACACATTTAGAATAAGCTCCAAGACGTGCATCCAGTGGTGTGAGCCATCGTCTTCCCATTATGAAGACGTCTTTTCCTGCACACTGAACAAAAGTTCAGTACACAGTCGACACCAATACAGCCCATGCACTTTGGACAACCAATTAAACGCTAGAATAATTAATAACTGTGAAAAAAGTAAGCATATCACTGAATTGTTGAGGATATGCCCTCTGGCCATTTTGTAAAGGGGGGGTCAATCTCCTTACATAATTGTTTTCAGAGACTGTTAAGCTCATTGACTGTTGTGTTGTGCTAATCCGTTCTTGCCCACCATCATTGTACATCTGTGTGTGCATATGGGCATGTGCCCGTGTCTTTGCACGGGTGAGCACCGGATATCCCAGTTAGCATTATTCCTGTGAGTGCATAAGAGCTATCGTGATGTGTTTTATCTCATTGGTGCAGTGAAACAATTGTGTATAAAAGCCAGTCAAACCAGCGGAAGTGCAACTGTAACTTTCAGTGGTTTGAATTTAGCGTGCACTCCAGCAGCAGCAGCAGCAGCATCAAGGCCTGCTCTGCTGTTCAGGACCATGGACAGCTCTGACGTGCCCCGGCACGTTACATGTAGCTCCAATGGAAAACGGGCATGACTGTCCCCATCAAACGGTGCCAGGGGACACTGGTGCAGAGACTGGGCCAGATGAGATGCTTAATTGGTGAAGTGGTGAACTGTAAACACGCAGCGGGTGGAGAACCAGTCGTGGTTGTACCTGATCTCATTTGTTTACAGTGTTGAACGCAATGTGCTCGAAATGTGAAACAAATCGGAAGCAGTGTTTCACGGACTGGGGCTCAGTTGTTACAGGGCTGAATGCGAGATATCAGGCACAGTTTTTAAATGTAGTTTGCAGCAATTTACACTTGTCCAGGTGGGAGAATGGCAAGCCCAGAGACAAAATATAAAGCAACGATCGTGTCACTGTGGCGTTTAGGAAACACCAAATTGAAGGAAGTGTGGCAGTGATGCTTCTGCAGCTCCCCTGAAACAAACACATTCCATCACATTACCGCACCACTCATCCATCAGCGCTGTCAAATGTTTGCACACTCTACGATCAGTTTTAGCTGATTAATTCAAAACGCGGATGATTTCTCCTTCATCGTTCTTCTGCACGATTTTTTTTTTACCGCATTCTGTGCATTTTTTTTTTTTTTTTTTTGCACACAGGCCCGTCGTCTTATAACACCGCCTACAATGAAATGTTTACAACCGTGATGGTGCAATGGCATTGTCACGTTGTGTCCAGGTACTCTCGCCCCTGCACGGGAAGATGTCGCAATGAGGGCACTGACACCGTGCTGGTATTGTGGAACTATCAGGGAAAAAGGTGCGCTTGTTTGTGTGTCTGCGTGTGTGTGTGTGTTTTCAAATCATGACATTCACCACCCCTTTTCCAAGGACATTTACACTGATACACCTTTGGAGCCTTAATGCGCCCCTCTCTATTAGAATAAAAATGCCGCAATGAAACACACACACACTCGCTGGGCACATTTTGTGAGTGAAGCCTTCAGCCGGCGGAAGCCTGATTGCCTAAATACAGAGGTAGATTAGCGTGTGCGCTCCGGGGCAAGGCTGTGCGTGTGCCGATGACTGAGCGTTATGTGTGAAAGTGTATAGCTTGCAGACCCTCGGGTGACGGTAGGGGTGGATGGGAGGGGAAGGGAAGGGAAGGGAAGGGGTGAGCAGGTGTCTTTTCCAGCCCTTACCTAAAATCGCTATATGGATGAATGATCCAGTATCCAGCCGTTTGAACCCTCTCTTGCTCTTTCTCCACGGCTTTCTGACTGCCGAACATACGCAAGGAGAACTTATTGACTCCGGGCTGCATCATGGCCCCAAATTGCCTCTGCATAAAACCATGTTGCCTGGACGCCCCCTCCAGATCGTCAAAACCGACCATGGCTTCTTCCCGCTCCCCCTTGAAGCCCACTGAGTTGCTGTGGTCCTTCATGTTCTGGCTCCCCGTGTTATTTTTCTGTATCGAGTCTTGCCTCTGAAAAACATTATTCCCATCAGCCTTCTCCTCCTTGCCGCTGGAGAACGAATTGGATTTGTCTTCCATGGTGTTTGCTGCCGTTGGTTCTTTGTGGCAAAGCGTTCCGTCTCCTGCTCGAGAGGGCTGCGCGCTAAACTCGAGAGGACCCGCCGTGCAGCTCTCCTGTCAGTTTTTTCTTTTTTTTTAAATGTCCTTCAAAATGTTCAAGCTCCTCTGCCTCCAGTGCGAGTACTGCAAACTGAGACAGAGTGCCCGAGAGCCCGGTGGATCAGGTTTCTTGGGTTACCGCCATCTACCGACGGCCTCGACTTCTGCCGTCCAAAGCCTGAGCGTCGTCTCACTTCGCACGGCACTGCGGTTTAACTGGCACATGCCCCTGCACCTTATTTACATAATGTGGCTCATGATACCCCCCCCCCCCCCCAATTCGCCTCCCCTCCCCTCCTCTGTTATCACTTTCACACATGGGGCAGGAGGCAGCCAGTATTATAGGAGCGCAGCGAATGCAATTCAATGGCAGGCTGTATTAAATAAATGAAGACGCGTTTTGATTCAGTATGTGTGCTTCCTGGCGGTAGGTTTGTTTCCCACTGAGGAGAGATAATAGAAGGCAACACGGTGAAACAGATTGCGATGCTGGTGTGATCGTAGTTTGAGCCACTGGTCATATGTGAAAACTAGTGGAACATCTTGTGGATATCACGCCTTTTAAGGTGTTGCAGACATGATCCAACATTTAGAGTGAGTGCACACTGGCTGTATAGTTTCAAGCCAGAAGGAGCACTTGTTTGCAGAGACTCCTTCCACAAGCTTCAGTGTGCATTGCAGGTAGATAATTTGCCACTAATAAAATCATCTTCATGGCTCAGTTAATTGGGTAATGTCTGCAGAATGCGTTTTGACAGACTAATTTAGGGATGACAAACTACTCCTCTAATCTACTAAAACTTTGTTAAATCAAGTATAAGCTTTGTCAGGCATGCTTGGCTTGATATTTATAGCTGAATTATAGAGTTCATTGTTATAAAGCAGTAACCTGTACACGGGGCAACAGCTCAAACAACTGAAGATAATTACTGATTCTGAAAGAAATACTTTATCAAATTCCTATGTTCAAAATGTTCCTTAAGTAAAAGTATCTAAGTATAATCAGGATAATGTACTTACAGTACTGTGACTGTTATAGCCCTGATATTATTAGATTATTATCACTTCTGTATTAATATGAAAGCAGAATTTAACTAATGCAACTAATGTTTATTTTCATTACGGATTATTCTGCTGATTATTTTCTCCATTGATTAACCAACTGTTTGTAAAACTTAAAGTCCCCCTCTACTCAAAAGTATGTTTTTTTTTCTCGTTCCTCCAGTTGAATGTTTGAGCTTCACTGTTTAGAATGACGTATGTGTAGAGTCTGACACTATAAGGCTGTTTTTATATTCATTGCTGAAAGTGTAAATTTTCTCTGCCACTCATTGAAAATCTGATTTGAAGAGGCGGGGCCTACGAGTAGGATTTGTGATATCACAAATAGTTTGGAAGCCAATCCTGGTCCAATATTCAGCATACACAAGTGTGATGTGGAAACTTGAAGCCTCCAGTGCACAAACACTGAGAATGGACTTTACAGTGAAGGAGGAAACATCTGTTGTTTCAGCAGGAAAACTTTAGAAATTAACTAAATTTTCATGTTCACAGATTCTGGAATTTTAATGAGGTAGAGGGAGTAGGCGCCGTTTTAATGGTTCAAATGTGAAAATTATACTTTTTTTTGCTTCAAAAACATGTCAGACACACATTATTGTTTCAAGCAGACTATATGTATATGTCTTAACACATGTGTGGAGGGGATCTTTAAGAAAGTAGTGACAAATGCCATCACAATTAACCGGAGCCCAAAGTGACATCTTAACTTTGTTTTGTCCAACCAATAGCACAAAATCAATAAGTCAATATCATTTAAAAATAAATAAATACAATTTATTATGATATAGGTAAAGCAGCAAATACTCACATTTCAAGAGCTAGAACGATATTTGTTTTTTTTCTATTTTGAATGAATAATTATTTTAACAATTATCATAGTAGTTAGCCAATTAATCATCCAACTGATGAATCAACTAATTGATTCAGCTGTAATAGTGTTTAGGAGTTCAATATATGATAAAACACCATATACACTTGTAACGAAAGCATGTAATGCAGTAAAAGTACAATATTTCCCTCTGAAATGTAGTAGAGAAGTATTAAGCAGAGTGAGAAGAACATACTCAAGTACAAGTCCAAGTACCTCAAAAGTACTTGAGGAAATTTACTTGATTACATTCCACCACTGAAAAATTCAGAACAGGAAAAGAAAATCGTGGAAAAAAAGAAAGTAAGATAAAAGAAAAGCTTGAGGATTGAAAAAAGAAGAGAGTGAAACAGTTTGCTGAGAAAAAGAGTCAGGGAATGAAGTGATGGGCACGGAGTATTTATTACGAACATGAAGGAGTAATTGACAGCAACACTGTAGAGAACTGTAGAGATGGAACTTTTTAGTAACATCAAGTCAAATACAACTTTATTTGTCCCCAGACGGGCAACTGGTTGTGCAGCAGTCATAACACACAAAATCAATAATACTCAAAAAACACACTGTGTGTTTGGGTGGTTGAGCTGATATTTCCTTGTGATAGTGAAGTTTAGCAGTGACTGACGTTATGAAGGAGAGTTTGCATCTGTCGGTGTCGGCGAGTTGGTACGGGAATCAGAAGCAAGGTGCCGTCAGACCAGATGGATTCTGCTTTCTTTAACAACTTTATGTTATATAAATCAGACAGACTTGTACCTGAGATACTGATGCAGACCTTGATCACCTTTGTTTAGAGTCAATAAATAATCTGTAAAACGTCATCAGTGATCTGTCAACACTGAACTTCCTAAAGCTTTTAAAGCCGCCCTTTGCTTTGCCATTTAAACCAAACCATGGTCCTGATGCTGTTCCAGGCTGAGCCCTACCGCTGAATTTGTATTGAACCGTTCTTAATTTCACATTTAATTCATTTTAAACATTTGGTAAGTTACCTTGCTTGAATGTTTAATAACACTTTAAGGATTGTGCTCACCCAGGGTTTACTGTTCGGATAGATCTACCTTTTCAGGGAACAATGTCCTCACAGTATGATACCCATGAGCTGACCACTTGTTTGAGTTCCTTAATGTCCTGAGATGATTCGATGAACCCCTCACCTGCTCCCAGACAGCCTCGCAGTGTCAGTTTGTTGGCATGTGGAGTTGGATGGATTTGTTGGCTCCCTTGATGCTTTAGTGCTTGCTCCATGATGACCTCCCTGCAGTACAACATGACACACAAGCTCATGTGCTATAGACATGCAACACACACATCCAAATATTAAGATCCTGTGTATTTTTTTATATAAGTAATCCCTTCCGCAGGGGAAATCCAGTACTGTGCTAAGTCTCTACTGATTGAACTTCCTCATAAGAAAAACAAGCATGGGAACAAGCATGGTCATTGCTAAAAGAATCCGATGCATTTATTATTTTTGCCTTTTTTCGTGAGTTATAATGTTCATTAGCATTCTTGAACACCGTTCAGTAAGGCTGCGACTCTCTCCACAATATGACATTACATACCCACGCTGAACCCACTCAGTCTTTTCATGGCTGCACCAAACTGCAGCTGGCTGTGTACATCACTGGAGAGGATATTAGCTCAGATATTTCGCATGTTTGGCAGTGGATTATTATGTAATGATCCAAATGTTATCATAATTGAAACAGACATCCCTTGATTTTTTATTGCATTTTCTCTCTCAGTTGGGTTTGTGTTGGATTGGATTAGTTGGCAACAGTTTCCCCAACGCTTGTGTAACTTCGGTTGCATAGTTAATAGGGCAGGGAGGGGTAGTTACTCGGAGGGGGGGGGGGGGGGGGGGGG
>JBBPCS010000729.1:3514297-3543068 GCA_037974645.1 Hollardia meadi
CCCCCCCCCCCCCCCCCCCGATGTAATCACCACTGCTTTATAAAAAATAAAAAAAAGATGCTCGCCCAGATGTTGTTGCGTAATAGCTCATTGAAAATGAAAGCTCCGTTGTTTAGTATTGGCTTCCAACCTCTGGGAACAGCCGGCCAGCTTTGGCTGTAAGAAGCTGAGCTGATGACCACTGCCTGCCACAGGACGTAAAGCCCAAGCCATTGATGATGAGTTGTCATGCAAGCCAGCGGATGGATGGGCACTCATCCTGAGATATTGTTACCCACTGAGCCTCTGTGGGTGTTTTGTCTCAGTTGCATGCAGGATTTCATTCAGTTATTCGAAAATGGGGAGAAAGACTGTGTTGCTGATTGGCTGGCCTTATTTATGTACCAGGGGTGTGGATATCAGACTACTGCTCAATTACACTGAGAGGAGCAGGTTGGGTTTTCAAAAGAAGCCCCCATGACTCTGGTTTGGACAAGTAGCTCGAGAAATTAATGTGTAGCTCATAATGTGGAATAAAAATCTGATGAGAAATGATCTTAACCATGCGGCAGTTAAAGTTAATCAAAAGAGTTGAATGCATAGGTACCTAATTTGAGATCATACCACACTGTGACTTTCAACTGGCCAAATAAATCCAGAGTGACCTTAATTATAGCAGTTTTAAGAAAAAGACACAACAGGAGACACTGTTCACAGATTTATGCTTTCAGTGTCTTTTACCCTCTAGTGCTGCATCCACACTGACCCATTCCCTGGTTCTTTTTAATGTCAACAAAGAAATATGAATATAATTAGTTAATTTCAAAAGGCTAAAGTTAATTCTAAAGTCAACAGAATTGGTATTTTGTGTTTCATGCAACTGCCTTTGAGTGCAAAGAGCCAAAGTGGTGGGGCAGATGAACATCTCTCCATAGATGAGATTAGTCTGATGACCCGCATGGAGAAATTAGATTGGGGCAGAAGTAACAGTATTGAATGGGAAAAGACAAATATAAATACAATGCACTGTAAATGCTGCAATGTAAGAGGTGATTCATTCAGATTTATATGAGAAAATATTGGAAAAGAATGACAAATCTGTTGTGTCTCATGTTGCCATGGGCCACCACACAAGAGTTTTGGCTGACTGTGCTGTAGGTGATTGTCAGCTGGGCACCCCTGTAAATTATTTCACCACCAATATGACCATCTTAATTAAGGGTGCATGACACAAATCCAACTACTGGCCTCTTCTGCGGCAGTTGGCAGTGGTCGGTTGGTAAACATTGCACCGGTCATTGTTAAGTAACAAGACTAAGAGCCTCTAGTCACACTAGTGCCTCTGAGAGACTGTATTTTATGCTACCATCAGCATGCTAACATACTTAGAATTGCAATGCTGAAATGTTACCAGGTCTAACATTTGCTAATTAGCACTAAACCCAACTGAAGCTGTGGACCATCGATTTTGAATTGATGATGCCGTAATATGGAATTTCAGAGGATAAACAAGCAAACCATTCAATAGCTGATATTTCAATAAAAACCAAAATGTCAAACTGTGGGACCAAAGTAGTGGACTGATCAATAAACCACCATTCCTCAATCAATGCAGCTAACATGGCTAAACAACGTTACGATTGTTATCACAGTCTGACGTGTCCGGTTATGGAGTAGGAATTTTAATATTATTTATTATTTCTATCTCACCGAACAAGTTAAAAGCTTGACTTGCTGGTGCTGCTAGAAGAAATGTCAGAAGATCACCAAAATCATTCAAATTTACCATCATTGGACCTCAAATTTCATGTCAATTCATCCAATAGTTGTTGAGATATCAGTCAGTGTTGGACCGGCCAATACACGTTCTTTGGCATCCCTAGAGCCACGAGTTTTAGAGTCCTTTTGTGATTTCTCCCAGAAAGGTCTAGTAGTATGAGGATTGTGTTGCCCCTTCAAACACTGTTGCATTATTAATCAGAACAGTCTCACCAGGTTCCCACCTAGTGCCATTTAAATCCTCTTTAAGTCCCCTGACACACCTCACCTTTTCACTTCATAGGCCTTTTGAGGGGAACTACAACTAAAGAGCGAGTTGGTAAGAGGTTGCTTTCATGACAGCAACACCTGCTCAGTCATACTAAAATAATCAAACAGTAAAACTGCAATTTCGGCTATTTATGCTGGGCTTTTCTTAAATAAGAGTTTACAAACACTTCCCCTACAGATTGTAAAGTAACATAGAATTTTATAAACCAGTTGAACAAGTAAAACTGAGATAGTGGTGATAAAATCCAAAAAGTGCAGATACCCTGGTGGAAAAAGCAGGGTCACTTTTATTCTTCATCATATTCCTTCCAACAACCAGGAAGTCCCACCTGGCACCTGCGGGTCTTAGGCTGCAAAGCAGTTGGTAAGCATATCTTTGATTAAAACAGTTCTTTATAAGTAATATGTGAAAGATTCTTCACCAGAAGTTGTGTTTTAAACAAGGTGTGGATGTGAGAGGAAAAATAAGATGGCCACTTCCTTCCTGGGATTTTTAAGGGGGAAAATTGATACAACATTTTTATCTTCCAAACATCAGCATGTCATTGTGAGCATGTTAGCATGCTGATAGCATATAGGTCAAACCGCAACATGCCAAAATACAGCCTCATGGAGCAGCTGGTGTGACTGTGTTTTAGTTACTGTGTGTTCAGAATGAAGTGAAGTGAATTTTAAAGGCGACTAGATGATGTGCAAACTGACGTAAAGATGTGAAAAAAAAACCTCAAAGGGCCATTTAAATGATCTAAAGCGCACAGACCAAGTCCATAGTGCAAGTGCATTTAGGGTGTGTCCATCTCCATTTTGCTAATTCAACGACGCATAATCTGGGTGCAAAGTAGGCTCAAAGGGGTTGTATTTAGCCCCTTAATTATTCATAGGTGTGTTTAGGGTGTAACATAAATTAAACCAATCAGAGTGTCCTCTCCCATTCCCTTTAAAAGCCAGGTGCGCCTGCACAGGGCGTATTGCTAATTAAACAACAGCACTCGTCTTGTTGAGGGACAGATTTGTTGTCTTTGGCCGGCCATCTCCCAATCCTCTGTCCCATCAACAACTCCATTTGACTGCCTATGAACAAATGCACCGATCCTTAATTAAGGAGGAGGGCTGCTGGCATCCCTGTGTGTGTTATAGATCTATAGAACGTCTAAAACAATTACTAAAAACAGCCTCTCTAAACCTTTCGATCCATGCATTATTGTGTGACAGAGTATGTGTGCATTGTGAAGCCACCTCTGAATAATTGCCCTTTAAATAGCAGGTGAGACCAGGTTTTTTTTGGTTAATGGTGCAATCATTTTCTTCTGCCTCAAGATAGCAATGCACCAACAATGCGCCTGACAACACCTCATTTTAAGACACAGATGGGCGCAATTTGCTATTTAGCCTACACAACGTGGGCGCTGGGCTTGAAAATGACAACTGTGTCGGTCGAAAACTAGGAGTGACACTTGCCAGGCACAAGATAGAACCCAAAATATTTAAAATCCTGGTTCTCCTCTGGTTTTATGAATCAGCATCATAAACATTTTGTAGAGACGAGAGGAAAAAGGGCGCTGGAGGGAAGTAACACAGGCACACTCCCTCACTCGTTACAAGTTAGCTTGTATCTGCACAGTTGCTACATTGGCTTTTTGAGCCTTTCAAATGTGCGCGAATGACATGAGATGAAAATTCACTTTTTGGACAGAGCCAGGCTTTGTGCTTAGCAGGCTGTAGCTTCATATTTAACAGACAGATTGTGTGAGTGGTATATAATCACTTAATTCTCACCAAGAATGCTTGTATTTCCCAAAATGTGAAATTATTACTGATGTTTTTAATTCTGGTCCCTCCGAGAACTCACACTCAGCGAACTGTTAATTAGACTCAAAGGCTACTGTCACTGTTCACGTCCTCAACTTCTTCCTGTCGTCTATCTGGCACACATCACAGCAACCTGAATGTCAGTTGGCAGGCCAGCAAGCACATCCATATCACATCACCAACTGAAACCGTACCAGAGTCTTAAGTGTCTCTGAGGTACATGGGTCACACACTGCCTGTCCTGTAATAAGAGAAGAGAGGGTGCCAGCCGGGATACTTAAACAAGCCCTTAGTAGCCTAGACACACATCACATCACCGCGTTACCTCAGCAATTCATTGACCCGCGCCCAAGTGCCCTTGTTTTCACAGCAGCCCTCATCCATTCACTATCTAGATGAAATGAGCTCCTCTGATTTTGGAGGGGGAGCGGGAGGAGGAGGAAGAGGAGGAGGAGGAGGTGGGGGATCAGGTGACCAGTCACTCCTGTGTTGGCTCAGCGAGACTATGTAGGTCACACCCTCCTTTGACTAATTAAAAATTCAGGATGGAGAGACCTGCTTCATTCTCTGGAGGGATAAAAAAAGATTTTACTACAAATAAAAAAAATATATATATATTTCACAAAACATGGCTTAAATGAAATCAGTCCTGGTCTCTCCACCGTCGACACTAAACAGCAAAATCACTGTTACCTTTTAAATCTCTCATAAATCAGATTGTAACGTTTTGTTTTGTGGTTACCTTGAATTTTATTTATTAATAAACCAGCACTTCATATCTTTTTGTATTCCCTTTTAGTTTCCACATTATTACAACCTAATAATTAGGATATCATTACCTTCAAACCTTCAAATTTCAAAGTATAATTATAGCTGGTTGGGGTGGGGATAGTTGTAAAAGTTCATTTAAGAAGTAAAACAATGCCAACAAGCAAAAGGCCCAAGCCCAATGACCAAGAGGATTCCTGATACCTCTTATGATGAGAATTTCTGCAATGTGTGCATGGAACACTTTGCCAACACAAGTGTGCGTCAAGTGTGTACATTGTCATTTCAACGCCCACATAGCCTGCAGCCCAGAACAAGCCATCTACATTTGCAACAACTGTGACAGTGATTGAACCATTATCTGACAAATTCAGAAATACAGTCCACGCAGTCACACACATATCATACATGTCATGTCAGGTGTGTTACTTTTTGCCCCTTACAATTGCTCACTTTATTCAAAATTGTTTGTTCTTTATTGTTTTTGCCAGAATTTTAATCCCCAGCCGGTGTTACAGCTCACCCCAGTAGTGTGGTGGGTTGTAACAATGTTAACTCTTTGTATTTGACCTTAGCTCACATCTATGATTGTGTAGTAGAGGTCAGTTTTATGTATCAAAGTTTGAGAGCATGAACAGCCACTGAGTTACTGATGCTCAAACAAAAGGAGTTATTATCATCCCCGGTCTCCCCCAGGAGAACACAAAGAAATGATTCAGGTATTAATATAATAAAATACATTAATCGAATGACTTTGCCCTTTTTTCTGTGTTATTGTAATTTTATTCTGACACCTACAAGATAATGGCAAGCTCACTGAAGCAAGCGCAAATCTGTTTTTTGTGCCTGGGGGTAGCTCTTCATGGCAAACACATTAAGATTTTAGATGTTTGTTATATAGAAGAGGGTTACTGTCAACATTCTAGAGTGTTAATGACTAAAACACAGGAGAAAGAGGGGAAGCGCTGTCTATTACAAAACATTAATGCTCATCTTAGAAGCATCTAAATGCAGAAAGACCAAAAACGTAAAGTCAGTGTTTTTAAGTAATTAAAATAAGTCATTCAATAGTATTGAGTTGCAGTCAAAGGAACAAAATATATCACACATAGGTTGGATTTCAATTTCTGCACAGTTTCTTGTACAATTCTTCAAGCTGTGTGTGTAATTTTTAGAGCAAACGCTGAGCTGATCAAACCGCAGTTACATGTGTGGAAGAAGCCCAGAGCACTTTACATTATTCAGCTGGACGGGGAGCCCCGGGTGGGCTGAAAGTGGGAGTGGGAGTAGTAGAATTTCCAGCAAGATCCCTGCTGATGCCATTTACAGGAATATTTCAACATCGTGGGAAATAATCGTATTCATCTTCTTGCCCAGATTCAGAAGAGATGATAGCACTCTCGTATCTGTTGTATGAGGCTACAGCCAGCAGCCTGTTAGCTTACAGTAGCTTACAGTAAAGACTGGAAGCAGGGGGGAAAGAGCTAATCTGGATCTGTCCAAAGGTTAAAAAAAAACATCTGCCTACAAGCACCTGTGAAGCTTACTAATCTATATCCCAGAGATCTTCCAAGAAGTCACTGCACCAAGATACATCACATTCACATAACCTCACGTAAAAACCACAACTTTGAGTTTTTACCATTCGGTGATTGCACAGATTTAACAAATTAGATATGACGTATTAATTAGTTTAAGGTCACTACCTTAAACTATGCTGGTACACTTTGTTACCTTTGGACAGAGGCAGGCTAGCTGTTTCCCCCTGTTTTCAGTCTTTATGCTAAGCTAACCATTTCCTTGCTATAGCTTGATATTTAAAAGACAGATGAGAGTGGAATCAATCTTCTAATCTAGAAGGAAGCGAATACTTATATTTCTTAAAATGTTAAGCTAATCATTTGTATGATAACACCACAGTTTCATCCGAATAGTAAATATACAGTATAGGCTATCCTCAGGAATGTGATGACGTATGCTTGTGTAACTGGAGCGGCCTGTCGCTCAGGGGGTAAAGCGGGTTGTTCACAAGGTTGGCTGTTCGATCCCCATCTCCTCCTGACCACATGTCGAAGTGTCCTCGGGGTAACCCAGAGATGCTCAGGCACAGTGCATTCCTAATTGTCAGTCCCAAGCCCGCAAAATGGGGAGGGTGACATCAGGAAGGCTCATTCCAATCAAATATTGCCTACTCGGAGCCTAATTTGACAGCGAGATGGACAAACAGAGGATCCACTGTGGCGACTCCTATGCGACTCCCCAAGCGGCATGCTAAATTATTATGTCAGTGCCCCCCTCCACCACCTTCTCTCACACTACCTCAATCCACTGATGATTCAGGTCATGGGTCAATGAAAGAATCCTGCAGGCTTGGCTTAACAAAGCCAGTGTTCTGTGATAAAAACGTTGGACAAGTGAGGAGATCCCCATGTCCCTCTTTGAAACTCAGAAATTTGAATGAATGATTTGTGTGAATTGCACCTGGGTTGAAACAAACCTAGGTGGCCAGAATAGAGCGCTCCAGCTGACCATAACTAGAACATCCTGATCCAAAGAGATGCGTGCATGAATGTTACTCTGGTTTTAAGTTAAGTTTAAGTTTATTATTGTGTATTATTTGAGTAATTTGACCACATGCTGTTTGACATCCTGTATGTTGTCTTTCATTTGTACAGATCAAATGAGCTGATTGGGAGAAACAGGGTGACAGAGATTAGCTGACAGGAAAATGCATCATCAGCTACACAGGATCTGTGTGTGTTTTGTGTGCGAGTGCTGATGATCTCTGCTCATTCTCAACGCTCTCTTGAACTTGCTCTGTGCGTTGGGACATCTAAGTGCAACGACCAGACTGCCCTCCTGTGGGAATATTAAGTATTACATATTCATCACAGGTCAGCTCACGCTTAATGAAAACTAAAGCTAGTCTTACAGTATTGATCTGCCACTCCTAATTACTACACAGCAAGGTTTTGCAGCTATATTGTTCATGAAGTGCTATTGAGTCTATAAGAGGTTTCCTATCAATGTCAGTGCTTTTGCAGCAAGTCGTGTAAAAATGATTTGATTCCACTGACAGAGACGGGGTTCATTTTCAGTCATCTTTTAAGTTTGTGAACTCATTTTACCTACATGAGCAGCAAGTGGAATCAATGCATTTACTGCTGTGGACCATGTAAAAGAAAAGGCATGGGTTCTTTTTGCAGCGTTCAAATTTCCTTTCAGGTCCAGTGAATCCCTTTTTGGTATAGAGGTCAAAATCTGATTTAAAAATTATTCAAGCATGCAATTCCAGCGAGGATTTATATATATATATATATTTATTTATTTTTTGTGCGGTTGTATTTGTGTGGGTGGATCTAACACTTAGTGTGTGGTAATGTCCTCTCCACTCTCCCTAAATGGCCCCTGAGTCTACACACAGTTGCATCTGGTAGTAATTACACATACCTGAAAACATTTTTGTCCCCATCTCGGTTTTTCCAAATGTGTGTGCTTGTTAAGTTGATATATCGATGTTATCTTCATACCTGGCGAGGGATCTCATGATAAAGCCTCCCTCTCTCTCAGCTGCAGGGCTGCTGCTGACTGCAGGTTGAATTCTGCCTTACTGGCCACACTGCACACTGGGAAACAGATGGGTAATAAGGTCACAGCAGACGTATGTACCTCTCACCAGCACAGACAAATTGCAGACACACCAGCTGTGCTGACTTAGGACAACATCAAACTCTGGGGAATTGAATTAAGATCTCTTTTAAGTAATAAGGGAAGTGTTTGTTTTGTGTGTTATTTGCCTTAATATGATGAATGGAAATCTATTAGAAAAGCTTAAAGGCCTGGGAAACTTCTTTGCTCAATCAGCTTCATTAATGTGAATTCAGATTTTCTGTATTTTCTGTCAAACAGTTTTTCACCTGAGAGGTTTCTGTATTTGAGTATTTTCTCTCTGCTCTTCTTAGTGGTTTACAGTGGGTTGGGCTCCGCTAATAAAACTTCATGTCACATACTTCCATGCACCAATCAGGATTTAGCAACAAATCCAAATGTGATGTCAACACAACACACGGTCAACACAATCTTTGAATGATAAACTAAAATAAATGGTAATGTTAAAAATATACCTGCTGAACGTCAACATGCTCGCATCATCAGTGGGAGCATGTTAGCATTGTTAGCATTGTTAGCATTTAGCTCAAACCACTGCTGTGCTTTAGTTTCTTAGTCCCGTCAAATTAGATAATCAGGCAAAGTCATTTAAACAGTTTGATACATATTTGATATATGCACCTTGTTATAGGAAATATCCAAAATGTTCAATGATAATCCAATAATTAATCCACTAAGCAATATTAGCTTGCTTTTTCCAAACAAAAAAAGCATTTTAATTTCCCTTGCTAACAAATAGAGAAAGTAATATATAATGTGATTCCTATTTCAATAATATAAACCAGCTGAATGTTTCTGGAGGTACTTTTGGGTAATTTTTAGCACAGAACACCACAGTATTGCCATTTTCCCTTTGATTTAGCACGAGGTAGTGATCTTTCAAAAATCCACTTAACGGACCCTTTCATTCCCAATAATTCTAAAAAAGGCCCTCATTTTGGGCATAAGATTTAGAGGTTGACTGACTACAGACATGATGTCGTAGTCCAATGAGATGTTCTGTTCTAAAGATAGACAACACTACTTTAGAGTTTAAAAAGATATTTTTGCAGTGATGGTGGACAATGTTCTGCTCTGATTCTGTTTTAATGTCCACAAGTATTTGCCAGTGTTGATCAGAGCACCGTAACTGATAATTGATTTAAAAAAAACACTGATCAAAATGGAATCTATTTTTATAATAGCTCACAGTCAGTCAGTTGTCCTGGAAAGTGCTACGTCCTGCTCAGCCCATACTTCAAAGATCTATGTACTCAATTTGTTTACAGACTTTGTATTAATATCGGTAGACGTCCGTCATCATGACGATGGTCATACGCAATCATATTGATCTCAATTCAAAATAAACGAGCTAGATTTGACCTGCTAAGTAATCTACTGCAGGGACATACAGTATTACAGATTATCATTAATTTTTATTGTGTTTGCAAATATGAGAATAAAGGTCAGGCTTAATATCATCATATCTCACTATCATCCAAGAATATTTTATTCTGTCAGCCTCAATTCACCCTTCCTTTAGCTTCTGTATATTCATACTCTATTTTTACACTTCCATAATCTGATTTTATGAATTTAAAGTTATTAATTATGAATAACTTTATACTTTCGATATTGTTTTGCAAAATGAAATGAACTTCTCATTTGGATAGAGAGATTTCAAATATAATACACCAAAATCCTTATTTAAACACTCTTTATTTTACAATAATACTGTCTGTGTGCGACAGGTCATTAAATTATTACATATTTTCAAACAAACAGGCACATTAACTCCTTAGTTGTGGCTTATTCACCTATATTTTTTAAAAATCTTATTCTGTATCCCTGTAGTTTTGATTCAGAGTAATCACTGCAATAATTACAACACCTCGCACAGTTGGAAAACCAAAACTACATATATCTTTAAATAAACCAACATATAAACGGTACACTACCATACAGGTTTGGCGAATAAAAATTAGTTTTTAGTGCATAATGTGCATGGCATGGGAGAAGATACATTCATCACCCCGCTGGCCATAGCTGCCCGCTTCATTCCTCAGTGTCGGAGCTGTCTGCCGGGTCGGTGTTGTGGGTCAGCATATAGTTGTCCATGTCGATGGAGGGGCAGTTGTGGATGGAGTAACGCAGACGCTCAGCGAGGATGGCCTGGCTCGTGTATGGGGGAAGGCGGAACAAAAAGAAGCAGGTCTGCGCCGTAGGGAGGCCGTTGACAGGCTGGAAATGATAAGGGAAAAAAAAGTTTATTGTTTGTACTACTAGTGTTTTATCTTGCAAGCTGGCTTGTTATTTTATTTATTTATTTTTATTTTATTTGTTTATTTGACAGGGACAGCCCACAGTTTCTTAGCTGTACCAGAGCTAATTTACATCTGTAGTCCCTGGGCAGGAGACAGAAATAATAACACAGTTACAAGACAGTACAGAGTCACTATATAGCAACAACTCCAACACAGCATTAAAACAGCACATTAACAACAAGATTTCACAGAATTAAAAAAAAAACAACACTACAATGATAACCACATTTCACAAGATTAAAACATCAATCATTATCTTGTTAGAAATGCCCTCACCCTGTCAACCTTGATGATTTGGAACTTCTGTGTGATATCAGCTGGGTTGGAAGGCAACCTGGACCGGCCAGAGACGAAACGTAGGAAAAGCACTCGCTCCTCATTGGTGAACTCCTCCAGGCTCTGCCAAAACCAGCCAATAAGCTGGTGGCTCTCGGTGATGTCACGGTAACGCACCAGCTTCTTTAGCATCTCGACAGAGACCTCTGGCAGGCCACAGACCAGCTGCTCCAGCTGCTGTGCTGTCAGCAGGGAGAGGAGGGGCACGGGGATGATGGTGGACATGCCCTCTCTGACTGCTGCCACCTGGACACGTCAGAACAATGTCAGCTTTGATACTTCTGAGGACGAGATAAAGGGAACAACAACAGCACAACAAAAAGGCTGTCTAGTGAGCACTAATGGAAACTGGTGGGCAGATGGTTTCATATTAATGAAGAGTTTCAGATACAGTAGAGAGATATCCACACCAAAGTGCAATAATATGGCCTGTGTGGGCCATGTCTCTCTGGTAAATTTAGTTAAAAGAAATTAGTTTGAAGGTTGTTTTTTTAACGAGACACTTAAATCTAATATTAATGCTTTAAAGGGACAGTTTACTTGCTGAGCGTTTACATTATTTGTTTAAGTTTCTACTAATTAACAGCCTTTTACATCTGTTGTTAAGTTTCTCAATTAAATGTTTGGCTTTTAAAAAATTACTTAAATTATTAGTTGATAAAAAATTCTTGAAGATTGACGACTGACAAATGGATTAATTGACTAATTGTTTCAGCTCCACACCAAAATATAGGGTGTAACTGCAATTTTGTTTGAAAGAAAATGAAAAGTAATTTTTCATTAGGAAGTATTTTTTAACCCATTGATTCCACCAGGCACGTCTTTATAGACAGTCATTGTGAGTGTCATCAGATTTTATTGACTTGCTCAGATTGGGTTTATTTCTTCATTTTCCTTGATTTTTATCTGTTTTGAGAAGTCAAACACGATCAGGAGTCTGCATATGTTGTTTTATTGTGAAAATTCACCAGATTTTTTAAAAGCTTTTCTTGTGTCTGACTTCCTGCCTGGCTCGACCTGCTCTGTGCACTTTGACGCAGCTTCTGTCAAAAATAGATTAGGTGCATAGTCTCCGTGGAGCTGAAAGGAAATCCACTTCTGGGAGACTTCTGAAATGCGCTGCAGTGTGCCCGATAGAATCACAAACATCATCCAGAATGGCCATGACCAACCCTGGTGGCCTGGGGTGAAGGGTAAATCCAGTGAAAGCTGCCTACAACAAAGTAATTTTTCAAACCCTACCATTACTGCTACTGTGAATCTTTTTAGGTACATCACTTGATAAAATGAGTTTCTGCTAACCATCAGTAGCATCAATCAGTAAACAAACTGTAGATGCCTATTCAAGGGGTCATCTATCAATAGATTTGTTACCAGTCTATTTTATGACCTGTTTTTTATCTTGATTGCAAAAACAACATTTAGCATAATGTAGCTTCAAAGAAGGAAAAGGGTTCTGGTTTAGGAATTACTTTTTGACTGTTTTCAAATTTGCTGATATTAAGTATAGTGCTCTTTCCTCCAGACTCTGTCACAGCTTGTGTAATGATAGACGGTATGAGCTACAAAAGACTGCACAATGGCAACCAAGGGACAGCTAATGATGCATGAAATAGACTTATTACTTGGGTGTATCCTAAAGACATCAGTGTTCCCTTTAAATCTATAAGAAGTTTGCTTGTCTGCAGCTAAACAGGGCTGCTGTATGCACCCAAATCATTCTCCAGCAGTTCATCCCTTCAAACCTGTGAATCCATTTCATGCAGTCTGTACTCCAGAGCTCTCTCCACATATTCAGTCCGGTTAGCAAAGGTCAAGGAGATGTTTTGACCTCCAGGAACAACAGGGACCAGCCTTCCATCTGCACTGTGGGCCATAAACGAATCCAGTGGGATCATCTTCAGGGGGAGATATGGCAGGAGTGAAAAAGGAAGTAAGGCATCGGGAAACAGAGTTAAACATCTTTCAGCCTAGAAAGTTGAGGTTCTTGAGGAAGACAATTTGTATAACATCTCACCACATGGAAATTATCCTCTGTGATTCCACTGTTTTCCAGGTGAAGGATGCCCTGGAGTGTGCGGTAGGTGAGCAGGTCCACCTCCTCCAGGTCGGGCCCTCTCAATGGCATCGAGCAGAGCTGTTTCCACACCCAAGGAGCCAGATGTAAGTCCAGAGGTTTCTTGGTGCGGATAGCCACCGCCATGAGGATACCCAGGAAGCGAAACTGAACCATGTGATCTTCTGAGAACGCCGCTGGGTTCAATAGGAACCTTTGAGGGCGCAGAGCCAATGCCGCAGGTAAAGATAATTTATAGAAAATATGATGTTATAATTTAAGGTCTACCGTTTTTGTTGGCGACTAAAAAAAAAGATGTCTACAAAATATGCACCTGTCCGTGTTACTGCCCACATCTGCAAAGCCGTTGGGAGTATAAATCAGAAGATCCACCACACCAGACTGCAACTCCTGGTGAAAATGTGTTGTAATTTGTCAATTTACAAAAAAGTATATTAGAAAACAGAGAGAACATTAAAGAATATTCCCGGCTGCATTATTTGCAATCTCTGTTGCTCTTAGACCTTCTGGTTTCCATCCTACCTGGCACATCTCAGTGATTGTGTCATCAAACACTCCTCCGGCATCGTCAGCGCCCTCTCCGACAAGCTTGACCTTCCAGGCTCGTGATGGAAGCCGCAGCTCCAGCGGATTCAGGCTCACCACTTGTTTTGCAATCTGCACAAAGATGGGCTTGCTCGAACGCCCTCTGTGGGAGTGTAAAAATTTTTGATGAACATATACTAACAGATCTTAAATTCAAAAGACATTAAAAAAGGAAACTTGCAACAAAACAACCAAGGTGTCCTGCAGTTCTGCAAATAAGCTCTGCTGGCCACTTTGAAACATGGCACAGGGAGTTGTTTTGGTCAGCTCCTGTTTTTCCACCAACTGATCCCCTGAGCACATACAGAATCTGAATATCTAAATATCATGGTCATCCTTACCTTGTGGAAATCCGTTTCACTGTGATCTGTGGCCCATATGTTTTGCCCTGGGTCATTGTTTTGCCAATGGAGCGCACTAGAGGCAGAGTGTTGACCTTTGGTGATAGAAGGCCTCTGAGCTCACCTCGGATGATGGCGGTCGTACCTGAACTGTAGCGTGAAGTAGACACCTGGATAGAGGGAAGGACAAAGTATAAAATGGGAGGGAAGTAAATTAAGCATCGCAATGAAAGAATAATAGTGAGGAAGAGAGAAGACAATCAGTCATTAATTATTTGGTCTTTGGACATATTTAAAATGCCAGAAAAAAAGGATCAGAGATTACCGGATTCTTGGGGTCCAGGTTGAGCAGCCTCCAGGACTTGTACATGAGATCAGAAAAGTTGTAGAGTACCCTGAGGCGCATGCTGAGGACATCAGGGCTGCAGTCTTTCAGAGTGTTGTACTGGGGAGGGACTGACTGGGGAAGGCCTAGCTGGAAATTTCCAGGGCCACCTGGAGACGAAAGCAACAAATGGGAGTGTATTCTTTTTCATGAATCCTGCATGTGTACATGTGCTGTCGGACTGCGTGTGTACCTGAGTTTTTCATCGAGGTAGAAGGGGTGGTCCATGCAGAACTGTGGCAGCGGCCAGCAGATATCTGTCTGATGTTCTTCCCCTGGAGGGCTGTTATGAGCGTGGGTTCCTTCACTGGGCTGGGGTGTCCAAGACCAAGCTGGAACACACACACACCGACAATACAGGATTTGTGATGTGCACTCAAAGCAAACTTCAGAATGTCAAAGTGTATAATTATATAACAGAGGATGTTGGTTACCTGTCCCTCACTGTTGCAGCCCCAGGCATAGACATCTCCAGTAGAGGACAGAGCGAGCACATGTTCACAGCCCACAGCAATGTCTTCTATGAACAGCCCCTCCAGAGACGGGACCACCTGAGGGTAGGATTTATTCTTCAGCATGGAGTCTGGCAGGCCGATCAGACGCTCTGAAGGATGGACAGAATGAAGCCAAGTAACACACTAGGATATGCATGTGTACTCAAAAAATAAACGAATAAAAGTGTATATTTTTTCTGTATGCAGCTTTAAAAACTGTGCCAAGTATTAATTTAGAACATTTTTAAGACATCTTTAGGAATTTTTGCTATAATTAGTTATCAATTCCTGAGTTATGGTGAAAAATTGTGTTTTGTCGAGGTCACAGTAACATTGAAAAAAAATTGCTCATCCTTGAGTCCAATTGAACATTTGTGCCAGATGTAATGAAATTCCCTAGGTATTCCTGAGACATCGCAGACAGCAATGGATGCTATTTAATACTGATTAATACACTTTTTAGATGAACACACATTTTCCCATATTTCCCACCATTTCCAGTTTCTGACACATAATTATGAGGTAAGAACCAGTGAACACCTTTTTTAACAATATTTTTAACTAATAATGGAAACATTTTCACACTCCTCTTTCACAATAAAATTTACCTTGTCCAAATGTGTAAACATGTCCATCACAGGCCAACGCCACAGAGAACTGAGTTCCACAACTGACTTTCTTAATTCCCTTGTTGCAAAGCTGCTCCACTTTCTGAAAATAGGAACAGCCAAAAGTAATATTTCATCAGTACTATGTAAAAACAATTAACTAAAATAAAAAAGTGAATAATGCAACATAGTGACTTGTATTATGTCGTTTTATGATTCTTGAATTGGTGCCTTCATCACCATTAACTTACCTGAGGATAGTATTTCGCTGTAGAGGAACCAGTTCCTAATTTGCCATAATCCCCATCTCCAAATGCCCACACAACCATACCATCAAGGGACAGCACCAGTGTGTGATTGAGACCACATGACACCTGAGAAAGGTAACCAACTTAGCTTTGTTTAGTTATATTTAATTATTTTTCTTATTTCACTGTGAAGACTGTATCGCCATCTGAGTTTTAGAATGAAAACAAACACGGTCTGTTTCTTACCTGCCCCACATGATATCCCTCTAGGGCAGCCACCCTCTCAGGCAGCATCTTGTTGGATGTTGATCTTTGACCCAGACGACCAGATTCACCACTGCCGAAGGTGAACAGTTTCCCATCTGCTGTTACCACAGCCGAGTGCCGGAAACCACAAGCAAGCTGGTAAGAGAAATGCCACATGAAATTTTCAGAAAACAGTTAAACTGATTTGTCTCACACATCTTTTGCCTGATGATTTAAATAATGTGTTTTTTCACAAACATGTTACAAATGCCAGAGATTGCAGAGTTCTCTATATAGAAATCAATTGTTTAAAGACATGCTGTGGTTAATTGAATCAAGTAGATAACCTAGAAGAAACTAAACCATTTTAAGCTCACCACACTGTTAAAAAAAAAGCTAAAATATAATTAATTTGCTCCATCATTTAATGGATTTTTGGACATTTAATGTCATTTCATTAACATACTGAGTTACTGCAAGCAGTTTTCTCATAGAAATATGCTCAGGGAATGAAGGAGCAACAGTGGCGCCTTAAGACAAGTTTATCTTTACCTGAACAACGTCCTCTCCTTGTAAAGCCTCTATCTGTTTGGGTCTCCTCTGCCTTTCACTGTTGCCTTGGCCCAGTTTTCCGAAATCTCCGTCTCCCCAACTGAACACCTCCCCAGTCTCAGTCAGGGCCATGGAATGTCCATCAGATCCACAGGATGTCACCAGTTGAATCACCACATACCCTGCCACAGATCAAAGAATCAGTGAAGCGGTACCCCATTAAATTGCAATACTGCAACCATCTGTTATGATTAAAAATGGCAAGAATCAAAATTCGCCACAACATCCAAAAGCAGAACAGCTCAGACTTGGGTCCTTAGGGGGATGGATGAATATTGTACCTTGAAAAGCAGAGATAATAGTGGGGATATAGAGATCATCAGAATTCCCCTGGCCCAGTCTCCCATATTGCCCTTCTCCTACAGCCAGTACTGTCCCATTGGACTGGACCAGGAAGGAACAGTACTGCCCACACACAACCTGATTGACAATGAAAACACCCACAAAGGCAAAGAAAAATTAGAAGAAAGTAGCAATCAACGACAAAAAGCTGTGTCCTGCGTGAAAAAGTTGCCACCTGTTGGGTTTGTAACAGAGAGGGTGCAAGAGTGGGCATCATGAGGTTGGTTCCCATTCCTGCCAACTGTCCGTAGCGCCCGTTCCCCCACAAGTACACCTCACTCTTACCCCCTTCTTGCCAGTCCTAAGAAACACAACAGGTGAAATAGAAATTACAACCTCTTATAACACTCTCCAGCTAAAAGAAAATACTAGCGCATTGTGCAGACAGACGGTGAATTAATGAGAAAGCTAATACCTCTGGTCTGGTGGTGGCCCAAGACATCAGCTGCTCATCCATCTTGAAGCTCCACTTGCTATTGTCCTAGAAGACAAGGAAGTGTCTCAATTGATGCCAACATTGAAGAAACTTGTGCACATTTCAGTCAATTCATGAAACATATCCAACCATTTCCAAAAAAAACAATAACACAAAGAGTCACTCACCAGTGCCTCACCAGTGTCATCCACCCCCTGAAACTCTGAAACAATGAAGGATTCTGGGAAGGCAGTACCACTGGCAATAGCCTCAGCACTGCGTACAGTAGTGGCGTAAGTGGCGAGCCAGCTCCACTCTGATGGGCAGGAGTGAGAATCAGGACTGGTGTGATGTGGGGGGCGTGGGTAACGGCACAGATGTTTCTCTAAAGACAGACCAACAGTCAAGGAGGCCAAGCTCTGCAGAAAGGCACTGTGGACTAGCTGGTCACCGGCTGCCACATGGCTCTGGATTTTAAGAGAGAAAATTCAAAGTCATGTCTAAGCTGAGGCCCACAAAACAACACAAAAACAAGTTTAAAATGTATTTTCAGTAATGACCCGCTCATAGCTGTACTGCTCCTGCAACAGCAAGGGCAGCCTCTCCAGGAAGACGGCCAAACAAGGTGCCCGATTTAGACCCAGGATGTTCTGGCTTCGGAGGACCATACGGCAGGAAGCTAGCACGTGATTTTGACTGATCCAGTCAGTGGTGCAGCAGATCAACAAAACATCCTGGGAAAGAAACAATGACAGAACTGAATTGTACAGAGGCACAGGCAAAAATGTGAGCACTTTATTTACATCAGCTTTTTTTTTGGTAACAAACTAATAAGTAATGTTGAAATAAACAGTAAGCAATAGCATGAAGAAAAACACCATGATATCCTGCTGACCCTAAAGAAGTGGTTCAACATTTTGAGAAATACGCATATTTATGTATGCTCTCATGTCTGTATGCTAAATATGAAGTAAGCCAAGAAACGGTTAATTTAGCTTAGCATAAAAACTGGTAATGGGAAAACAGCTAGCCTGGCTCTGTCCAAAGGTAAAAAAAAACAAAACTAACTTTATATAGCACAGATTATATACGCTGTAGATTCATAATGAACACTCAGATATAGGAGTGTTATCGATCAAATATAACTCTCAGCAACTGAACAAACAAGTATATTTTCTGAAATGTCATGTATGAAATTGAAGTTATGAGTGATCAAAATTACCTTTGACCTGCCAAAGCAGGCAGCTATACCCAAGTTTGGTATCCAGGTAGTACTGATGACTGAACCCAAACCTGTAACAGTCTGAGAGATTGAACCATCCTGCAAGATGAAAATGAAATGAGACTTCCGACAGATTTATATAAGAGTAATATACATAATAGTTAATTTGTCTGGTACTGTTGGTTGTTAATTAAGTGGTATTTGTACTGATGTCAGATCAACACGTGGCAGCATCAGTAAATGTTGTTTTTCTGACCTGTAAGGACCAGATGTTGAGCAGCCCCCCTATCCCTCCAGAGACCAGAGCCAGTCCACTGGAGCAAAATGAAAGGGACTTCACTGCCGTAATGTGGCCATGAAGTACAAACACACACTTTGCACTCTCCTGCTGTAAGAAAGGAACAGAACTGGATGATTGATGAGCTAAAATCAGAGGCACCCCTTGTCAAAATAAAACTAAATGAATAACCGGCAGATAAAATCCTGATAGAATTGTATTATACCACATTTCAAGAGCAGAACCAGGCCTGCAAAAAGGAGCTCCAACAGCAGATTCAAACTGACCTTGACATCAGTGCTTTTATCCAGGCTTGGTGGGTTGTCCTTTATGTTTGGCAGAGATACAGCGGTACCCCCCTGTGGCAGTGTCCAGACATGCACAGAGCCATTCTGACAACCTCTATAGAAACATGGAGATAATTAAATGAGAATGTTTAACAAACAAACAAATATTCGAATAAAATAAATTTAAATTAGTGTATTAGATTACAGCAATCATTCTTCTCTTTTTTTGTACTGTTGGTTGTTAAGGTTTTTGTTGTGAAAAGTAATGCTAAGAAAGTGGCAGACGGAAAGAAGAATTAGTTAGAAGGACTCACGCAGCCATCATGAGCTGGGGATCAGGTGCTCTGCCAGCGAGTGGGCACCATTCGGTAATGTTAACGGTGCTCGTGTGAATGAGGGAGTGGAGGGTCACCCAGGTGCCCCCAGAGCGTCCCAGTATCTTCACTACCTCTGACCTCCCCAAGCAGAGCAGCAAGTGTCCTGTAGGGTCCCATTTTAGTGAACTCACAGTGTCCTGCAGAGTGAAGGGAGCGAGAGTGGCGTGGTCAGGTGGAAAATGATCTTTTTTTGACAACAAAGTCACATATAAAGACTGACTTGGATACGTTTTTGTTAAGTTCTTCAGCATACTGCAATTAAAATGAGTATAGAGTGCATTTTGCAAACAAACCTGGAAGACTGATAGCACTACAGGCTGTTCATTCTCATACGTCTCAGTTGTGGCCAAAAGGATCTTTCCATTGGGATAGCCCACAGCAAAAGGCTTGTCCTCACTGTGCCACGCAACACACTGGGGAGCTAGGATACATCAGAGAATATCAGTCTCTTAAACGATTAGATTGGAATTTTCAAAATTACAACTATTCACTTCCTTGTAGAGAGTGAGATGAGGAGATCCATACCACTCTCATGTCATGTCTGCACACTCAATATGAAGCTAGAACAAGCAGGAAGTTAGTTTAGACCTGCATACTGAAGAGACAAACTGAAAGCAGAGGGCTAGCCTGGCTCCATCCATCACCTAAAAACACTACAGGAAGGCACTTTGTCTGGCCAAGAAATAGCTTTAGCATGACCTCCTTCTACTGCAACTGCAAGTTTTTGTTTTTACGTTTCCGTTTGTGTGAAGCTTATACAAACAAGATATAATATCTTAATTAGTGTGCTATAGAGTTGCTGGTAGAAGGATTTACCTTTGTCGGAGCCAAGCTAGTTGTTTCCTCCTGCTTCCAGATTGTATGCTAAACTAAGCTAAGCTAGGCTAATCACCTGCTGGCTGTAGCTTTATATTTACTGTACAGACATGAGAGTGGTATTAATTTTCTCATTAAATTTCTGCAATAAAGCATGTGTATTTCTCAAAATGCACATTCCGTTAGGTTTAAGAAGTTTAACAAAGCTCACAAATTGCATGAGCCCAGAAATGTCAATTACAAATGTCATCTTCTTAATAATATAGGAAATTGACTAAAAAATGACAACTCACAATGGCAATATTAAATGCAATATGTTAAATAATTAATTATTCAATTTTAAATCTTCTTTGTGAGCTGTCTTAATGTAACGCCTCGCTCCTCCCTCTCCCCATAATGAATCTGAGCCTGAAGTTATATCTGGTAGTATTTTTCATGAGAAATATTTGATCTCCTTACCCTCTTTCCTCTGGCAATGGGTGAGTTCGGTGCTCTTTACATGCAGGTCAATCTCCTGCATTGCAACCTGCAGCCAGCAGAGGGAGCCATCCAGCCGTCCCACCAACAGGCTCTCGGCAGGTCTGTTCTTACAGGCAGCTGGCTGGTCAAGGACCCACAAGCTGAAGGCCTGAGCCCAGCAGAGGGCAGTGACCCGAGACATCTGAGCCTCCACATGACAGTGCGATCCTGTTAAGTTACAGAAACAATCAACTTGTAGAAGCTAATGTTTTAGTTATTAGGCATATTACAACTCTTTCAAGTCCCCCTCTACTCAGAAAATGTGTTGAGCTTATTGTTACTATTCACGTTCATTTGCTGAAGAATTAAAGTTTCTCAGTGATCATCTTAAATCTGGTTTATCTACCTGTGCCAACCAGCAAAAGTTTGTGATATAAAAACTAGTTTAGAAGCCAATCATTGTATATCATGAAACTTGCATAAGTGTGACGTGAAAACTCCAGTGAACATACACCGAAAAAGCACTTTTCTGAAAAGTAGGACACATCTTGTGTTGAATTAAATATATTGGCGTATAGATTCTCGATTATAGGAAGAAGGAATAGATAAACATTTCATAATGTTTTATGAGGTAATTACTATTTTGTGATAAAAACATATCAGACAAAAGTTATTCAAAGCAGTGTCTTTGAACATGTCTGGAGGGGATCTTTAAGTAAGTTCCTGAGCCATCCAGTGGGATGAAAATGGTGACAGTTCTGAGAATAGAGCTAAAGACAGAAAGAACTTTTGCATTAACAGGAATTAACTTTTAGATGTCTAATACATCTAATATTACACTGCTGGAAATTTACATTAACAGCGGTAACAAGAAAATGTATCAAGTAGAGTATTTTTTTCCACAGTAATGATGAAATTAGAGATACAACAGACTAGTAGAGAGAAAAAAAAGTCAGACTTGCCTCTGATGTTCATGATGTTGATGTGTTTGTTCTCAGGGGCAGCCAAGAAGTTTCCCCCTGTGCTCCAGTATATAGGAGACATGTGACTACATGTACCGGCCCTCTCACTGCTTGATCTGTCCATCTTACTGGAAAGTCAGAAGAAGGACAAGTTTACAACAATGAGAAATCCTAGTTCTTCGATAGCATACAGTAGATGTAAGATTTTGAGAAATGTCTAGGTCTGTTGCTTCATCTACAAGAACCCAGAAACTTTCTATAAACTTTTAACAGTTGGGGTGGCTGTGGCTCAGGAGGTAGAGTGGGTCTCCACTAATCGAAAGGTCAGTGGTTTGATCCCCAGTTTCAGCTGCATGTTGAAGTGTCCTTGTCCAAGTTACTGACCCCCAAATTGCTCCTGATGACTGTTCCATCAGTGTGTGAGTGTGAGTGCGCTTTGGATAAGAAGTGTTGTATCTTGGTGAATGTGGCGAGTGTTGTTAAGCACTTTGAGCAATCGGTAGACTAAAAAAGCTTTATATAAATGCTAGTCCATTTACATTTTTCAATTTTGGCTGACACTAATGTATCCGTTTACAATTACTGTATATAAGACTTTCTACATCAAACATTTACAGACATTCCCTGTAGATAAAATGAAGGTTTTGGCACTTGTACCCACTAACCTTGCCTTATACCCACTAGCCAATGGACGGATCACAGATAAAGATCTCATCTAACGTTTCAAAAAAGTTACTAAAAGCGACAGCACAGCAGGCATGATGGCCAAACAATCAACAACAATAACCAGTTAAACCCTCACTGGACAAAACACTAATGAAACAAGCAGACATAACCTGGTAATGCAGGAGAAGGTGGTCTGTAACTCCACAGTGCTCTGGCTGATGCTCCATAGTTGCACCACCTTGTCCTGGGAGCAAGTAGCCAGCAGACTCTGATCGCTGTTCCAGAAACAGCTGGTCACCTGAACAGAACATGCAGTATAATATAGTAGAAAGCTTATTTTAACTTTATCTCTTATGGTAGGTTTTGAAATGCCAGACCTCACCCTGCTTTGGTGGATGTTTTACAGGCATTAATTCTAATTTCCCACCAAGGGAAAACCAAGGTGCGCAGATTGGCAGATTAAAGTGAGTAAAAGCTGAAATAAGGTATATTTCTAAGTGTATATGTCTGTCTCACAGTCATATCAGACTGCACCCATAAGACATTAAAACTTGTGTCTAAAAGTTTCAGTTAATATCATTCTGAATTAAACACATAATTTATTCCTGCACTACTGATGGAAGTACAGAGTGAGCCATCTCTAATTGTGTGGCTGCAGTCCTCCTAGTATAGCCTACTAAGTTTTGACATGTCATAATAGCACATTTTAGTGCCCTGACTGTGGCTTCAGTGATTGTACTGATGGTATATGATCAATACCTATTCTAAATATGAATTCCAAATTAATTATCCATATTATAAAACTTAGATTTTATTTCTCTAGAAGTGTTACACTGTTTGTACACTGATTGCAGTTTTGGAGTAGAAATGAACACGCACATTGTTTTACGCCGATAATGGATGGCTCTACCTTTAAGAAATTTCTGAGCTGACCATTTTCTAAAAAAGAAACCTGGAAACATCTCAATCTGTTGTGAGAACAAAGGAAAAACCTCAAACCTCAACAAAAACCCACTGTAGATTACATTACGAGCCCTCACCTTGTTGTAATGTCCTTCCAGCCTCTTGAGAGGACATTTGCGCAAGTCGCCAGCCAGGTCACTGTATGTTTGGGGTCGATTAGGACTGTCCCGTCCTGTAGCAGCCAAGGCCTGCACCAGCTGCTCTGCTGCCCACTGGCGGTGTTTACTGGTCAGCCTGGCAGACAGGACACATGCTGCCAATGCATTAGCCAGCTCCAGGGACCCCACTCTGGCACTCAGGTAGGGTAAAGGGGAAGGAGGCAAGGCCGGAGAAGACACTGTTGGGTTTCCTGTATCTAGGTCAAACAGACACATATGCAGAGGAGAGCTACCGTGAGTAACAAAATCACAAGGTTTCAAACACAGTAATAAATATTTATAACAGCATAACAACTTAAGCAAACAACGCCCTCTCACCATTAGCCTCGTGTTCAGCTCTGTCTGGGCTGTAACAGTGAACGCCCTTTTCAGTGAGCAGGGACACCAGACTTTGTGTGACCAGGAATGTAGGGGGCGTCTGCTCATTGTAGTCCTTCTGTTGCTGGGCTCCCACCACTCTAAGACTCAAGTTCAGACATCCTCTCTGCTGCGGGTCACTGATGGGACCAATGTTCACCCCTGTAGCTGCTGCCATTAGGTCCTACAGTCAGTAATATTAAAAGGATATTCAATTTTTAGACTTCCCATCCATTTGCTAGCAAATACATTTTGTTTTAAATTCAATAATCCTTTAAAGTCAAGATGTTTAAATGGATCATAATATAATTCTTTATCATTAGCAAGACTGGACGATAAACCAAATGTATTAATTTGTAAGAATATGGATCTTTTCCAGACCTAAACTTACTCTCATTGCAGTTTGGAACAAATACATGGCCTAAACCAAGGAACATCTACAGGAACCACTGTTAACCAACCATATTTTCACCCAAGAAATAGCCTACAAAAAGTCCACAAACTTTAAGTGATGATGCTATAAAGTAAGCCAGCAGAAGTGCAATTTGCTGCTGTCAGAGACAAACATGACACTTCTTGATAAAGAACTAATATAGTGACAGTTATTGTGATGTAGATTTGAGATCATATTGCCCAAGCCTAGTATTTAGCATGTACAGTATTTTTGATTAGTGGACTGACTGAAGAACACTGACCTGAGTGCATATCTCCACCAGCTGTCTGTAAGCAGCAGGGCTGTGAGACACCACACTGCCAATGGCTGTGGAGAGGAAGCTTAAGCAGGTTGAGTTGTTACGTTCTGTCACCATCCCCTTCACACCTGGCTGTCTGTCCACACAGGTATGAGCCCTGCCCCCCGCTGACAGAGTCATTAAACGTACCAGGATACGGATATCTGCCAGACCCAAAGACTCTAGTCCGTTAGACTGGCTGCACACTGATGCACTGGAGAGGAAGATAAAAGAAAACTATTGAAATCACAATGAAATGTTGAAAAAATGTCAAAAAGCTATATTCTAGACAAATACCTGGATGCAGTCTGAGACAGTGCTCTCATCACCATGCTGTAAGCTAGCAGAATCTGGGCTGTGGAGGTGACTCTTCTTAAAGCTTTTAGTCTGTCATGAGAGTCCCTAAGTGATACCGCCTGCTGTCCAAGGCTCAGCAAGGTCTTCTGCTCAACGAGGGCATTCCCTGGTGAGGAAAAAGACAAACACATATCACCTAATATGCCTCACATTTTTAAAGCATGGCACGCTTATCAATCTGGTGTGGACAAGCAAAAAAAATGTGCTGCAGTAAGTTTGGCTGTGGTTTGGTTCTCCTGCTGCCAACAAGCACAGAAGGAATGTGGGTGTGTGTTACAATAAGTGGGCTAAATCTTTCATCGGAGATAAAGTTACAGAAGCATTGCAACATTAAAGAGAGGACAGTGAGCAACTGAGTAATAGTCTACCTAATAGTCTGTATATGGTTGGCAATTTATTATTTAGAGGTGTGCGGATGAGAAAATTTTAAAGGATGTTGTGAGTGGTTGGTTTGGGGTCACGCTGTCCTAGTGATCTGTCAGGTAGATCTACAGTGTAAGTGACTGGATAATCAGTTTTGAAGTGTCTTAAAAACTCGAAAAGGCTAATACTTGTCTAAAAGGGTTGCATGGTCAGAAAACAGTTCTTTACATTAAAATCTTTCCACCACATTACTCATTCTTTTTCTCACCATCAATGTAATGTCCATTTTGAACACGACCATGGTACATGCATGACTTGCTGTTTTGTAAGTAAGGGTTTGCACTGTCTGTGAGACAGCCCCTGCCCTTTAACCAGGATATGTCTGTTCCCTAATGTACAGGGCTGTGCAAACTGTTTCTTTATTTATTTATTTTTAATTTCTATACCTGTACATACATAAATATCATATGCACAAATGTAAAAGGACATCATTTGAATTTGTGTTATCTTCTGGAATTCTATTTAACTTTTTTCTGAATAAAATATTTTGAACTCAGAAAAATGACAGGACTTTGGTCTTTATATACCAAAACTAGCTTAAAAAAAAAAACCCCATCAGAATACCTTTAGGAGCTACTGCTCTCGTAGTGTCAGCTGAGCTGTAAACTAGGGCTCCGAGAGGATCTGGTTCAATGAAGGCAATTGGGTCTGGCACCAGCTTCTTTTCAGTCAGCCCAAGTGGCCTCAGCAAAAGCCCAAAGTCCTCCAGTCCTGTCAGCTTGTCTGTGTCACAGTCGTCTTGGTGACTCATTTCCCAATCATCTGAGCAAACAGAAATACCGTTCAAATCACTGTAAAATCATTTTAAAGATTAAATAATTGTGATCTTCCCTACCATCAGAAGTGCTGTCCAGTTGACCAATCAAATCAGATGTCAGACCTTTAATTCTGGAGCAAAAGGAGGAGAACAGGATAAATAATCGGAGCAAGAAACTAGAGGCACCATTATTGAGTGCTATGTGTAGTGTGCATGCATCCATTACTTCCTGTATTATCTACACACCTTTCATATTTAGAACTTGGGTCATTCAGGGTTGCAGCAAGGTACTTTTCCCTGCAGGAGCTGCAGAGGAGGTAGAAGGGGAAGTTGGAGCCACATTCCCCTTTGAACCAGACATCTACGTAGGCCCCGGTGCTGTCGTAACCCTTACGTGCAGCACTCTGACCGCAACCTGGGTGACGCCGTTTTATGTGATTGTTAAATTGCAGGGTAAAGGTGTTGCACAGCTCACACTTCACCATCTGACTGTGTTCTTCTCCAGCCTATAAGAGCGGTAATAAGATGGATCATGAGATTTCTAGTAAGGAAAATCAGAGGACTGAACAGGCTTACATTTTCAAACAAACCAGGAAAAAAAGACATTATCATAACCATAATCCATTTCATCTATGTGATGTAGCCTTGGTAATGACAGTGTGTGTTACCTCCACTATGTGGAGTGTGTCTCTCTCCAAGCTGAAGAATGAAGGGGTGATTAGGTCCTCATAGGTTTCTTCATGGTATGGGTCATCCATGTAGCCCAACTCCGACTCCTGCTCAGCAGAGTAGGGATGAAACTCAACCTGCTCTGGCCAATCTCCCACCGATGTGTTCTGCTGGTACAGCTGAGGGAGGGGGTTGGGTGATGGCAAGTCTGAAAAGATGAAGTTTGCTTCAAATGAAAACTGCACATTTCATAGGAGGCTTTTTTGTGAGTCACAGCACAATCTGATCACACTATTTCAATCAGGTGATGGAAGCTTGAAACCAACATTTTTTTTTCCAATGTCTGTTTTTAAAACACCACTTGATCTAACACAGCTTTGATGTGCACATTTCTCGTGCAATGCCTGACCTGCCCTTCGGTAGGAAGTCCTCTGACTCGGGCCTGAGCGTCGCCTCCGTGCTGGAGGAGGTCTGTTCCGAGTTAGGTGGACGTCCAAGAAGTTCTCCCTCTCTATCCAGTCGAGCCCTGGCAACAGACTATAAACAAAACAACATGCAGTCCATCATTCTACTGGATGTATTAATAGCAATGATAATAATGCCAGTATCAGCTGACAAGTGTCAGTGTTTTCCTCAAATCCCTGACCTTTCATTGGGTTGAGTGGTGGGTCGCTCAGGACATTGTACCGTCTCTGGTCCATCTGGTGACAGAGTGTCAGGAGCACCCTCCGGTCTAGGTGACTCTGCTGCCTGCTGCTCTTCGGTCAGGGGGTGCTCTAGCATCCAGCTTGCCAACACCTCAATGGTTTGAGAGTCCAGGTCACCTGCTACATCTGGGAGGGACCACAGGGAAGTTGAACTGTCAGAGTTCAAAAAGAAAAGATGCATCATGGGTTGCATTGCTACTTCATGTCGGATATTACCAACAGATTATCACGCTTCTGTGTGCTGCCTGAGGTCAGGCTGGCACATCTGCTCTGACAATACAGAGTAAGTGACAAGGGTTAGTGCGTGAAATCTGTCAAATCATAAGTGAAGGGGGGGCTAAAATTTGAATAATGTGGGGAGTTTGTGTGATTAAAAAAGGTTATGCTGAAAGAAAATTACACTGTCTAGGTACGATGTGTAAATGTGTATCCGTATACTTTCACTTGTCAAAAATATAAAGTGCCATGCATGAGCAAAGAATCAGAATATGTTTACTTTTACCATTGTAGAAAACGTTGTCTTAGCCGATTTAGTCTGTACACAACATTTCATTGGAAAATGGATTTGCATGAAATTCAAATGAATGAAAGTTATAGAAGTTTTAGCTAAAATGTTTCAAGGCTTGGATGATTTTCCCTTTTCCCAATGAGAAGTGGGTAAAATCTGAAAACTATCCAATAGATTACACTGTTTCTGAGGTACAGATTGTTTTGAGGTTTTTCAGAGCCTATTAATATTAACATATATCAAATATATGCAAATTGTAATTTGGTACTTTTTAATATTGGTTATTTTTGCATTAAAAAAAATCATACAGCCTCAATTGATTTCCACCATATGTAACAGCTTCATCCTTAAACTAATGATTTCTATCTATCCGATCTATGATACCACTTTTTCATTCAGAAACTAGACTTTTCTGTATTACAAACAGGGTGCGATTTGTGAAAAAACAGAGGGCGGGATGTTTTGAAACGTTTTTATTCATGAAAATAAATCAGGAATAGACCAGAAAGGGGGGAAAACCCACGCATCCCCCACGGCAAATTGCACCCTGATTACAAATACAACAAAAACATTGCTGCACACAGTGAACGATAGATGTTTAAAATAGGGACGCACCGAATGTTCGGCAACCAAAATTGTAGGTAAGTGAAAAGAACGAATAATTTTTACCGAACAATGACGTTTTTGGCTGGACCGTATGTTCACAAAGTAAAGTACATCGGATCCGAACAGTGACTCGTTGTGTTTATTCCTCCAGAAGCTCCGCTCTGCCCCCGCCCCTCTGTCTGAAAGCTCCCCGGAGCTCAGCA
>JBBPCS010000729.1:3547823-3570229 GCA_037974645.1 Hollardia meadi
GGGGGGGGGGGGGGTAGTATTACATAAATCTGACTGAGATGGATCAAGTTCATGAGGTTGTACATCACCCTGGTGAAGGCAGCTTGTGTGAGGATTTAAGAATTATTGGAATTACTATGCATCAGTATATTTGTAATAATATATTTGTATATTTATTTGGTGGGTTTATACTGTGAGCCTACAAACATAGAGCATCAGCGATTTGGGTAAACAATGAATGTCGCTTCAGTATGCCAAAGCATTGAGGTGTAAACTGCCAGGATGGCCAGCTAGACCTAACTAAGCCTTAGCAGTCTCAGAATACGTATGCAGGCTACTTAGCAGGTCAGGTATCTCCTCTCTCTTCTGACAAGTACAGCTGTAAGACAAATTGAGAACAAAGCTTTTTAATACTAGGGTGCCCCCGAGATTTGGTGTTAAGATGGAGAACACGAGCCCCAGCTTCCTCAGTTCAAATTTAGCCAGGGACCTTTGAATCTCTCTCTCTCTCTCACTGGTTTCCCGTCATCCCTTCTTTATCGCTACTTAACAATGATTGTTGTTTATAAAATACTGTTGTCTGGCACCAACAGCAAACGCATTCTTCTGGCTTAAAAAACATTTAGAAACTTATAAGTGATCATTTTCTTCACTATTGATAACAGCCTATATTTTTACCTTACCTCAACATTGATGAAGATTAAACACTTCCCTGTGCTAGCAAAACTGAACGTGCCTGTAAGTGTCCACTTTGGAAGCTGTATCTGACCTGGGCTACCCGAGGCATCCTCTTTTAGCAGGGGACCAATGAGCTCCAGGTGGGTGTGGATATACTGATTGATGTGCGAGGTCCACTGGTCAGACTGATGGAGCCTACGAAGGAGCTGTACTGTTGAATCCAGGAGCACTGTGGTCCGAGGGCTGCAGAGAGGCTCCCCAGGGAGCAGATTACTGGGCATGCCTCGCATCTGGAGGTCACGCAATGCCACCTGTGAGGAAAACAGAGGCATCATTTTATTGCACTACTAAATCTTCTTCAAGTAAAAAAAAAATGTGTGTGAAATTTCAGACATTTATCTGGAAATGCCAAGAAAAATTATCTTCTTTTGTTTTACACATAACTAAGGAAAATGCACACCAAATGGTAAAGTTTCCTCAGATTCACTCTGCCGTCATTTCACTGAATGGGTAGCTAGCTGTCTGTTCTACATGTCTTTAACTTAAAGTGGGTGTGTGATGTGTCCAGGTCGTACTATTAATGTAATACACAAGTGTCTTCTAGTTCTATAATTGCATTACATTAACTGTGACTGAAGATCAATATCCAAATGTTGGGTGGCAAAAGCGCACTAAAGCCTTTACAGGAAGTTGGGGGAGAAGAGTGCCACATGCCCTATGAGTTAAGTGCCGACAGTATAGTATGAAAAGTATATTAAGCACCTTCTCTCCAGGATTACTGCTGTAGAAAAGTACACACGGGTACAGTTCAGAGGCAACCACACCTTCAAACGCCAACTTTGGCTCCTGGCAGAAAAACACAAACACGCAAAGATTGCAGAAAAACATGTCAGTAAATGAGAGTAAAAACCCCTGAATATTGACTGTGAATATTTGGTCAGACCTTGTCATTCTTAGCAAATGATATGGTGTGAGCTTCCATGTCCAGGATGCAGGTGATGGTGTCACCCTGGGTAAAGGAAGGAAGTGTGCGGACCAGTTCCCCTCCATGATACAGGTTGCCGCTGTATGCACGATAGAGCCACATGTCAGTAGTGGTATGGTGGTTGTGATCTCTGACTGGCCAGCGTGAAACACCAATACATGTGCCCTCATTGCCTCGGTTCTCTTTGGTAATGTAGAACTGAGGAGAGAAGTTAGGTTTAGATTATTAAACATGTTCTGTCAGCACAATTTAGTGCTGACAGAAAAAAACCCCCAATAAGGATTAGATTAACAGTCTTTGTGTGGATACCAGTCATTACCTTCCAAATGAAACAGCCAGATGTGATGGCAGTTGTCGCGAGGCCATAACCTTTCCCTCCTGACCCATGGGAGAGGATGTTCCCACTCTCCAAAGAACAACAGATTATCTTGTGTGGGTCAAATGAAAAATCTCCAATGGGAATACATTCATCGTAGCTGCCAGGATTCTGCAAAACGAGTTTGAAAAAAACTGTTTACCATCAATGTTCATTAACGAAGTAAATAAATTATTTACATGCTACAATGTGCAATGAGGTGGATAAATGTAAAGAAAAACATAAACATCAAGTGACGTGACACTGACAACACTGTGCAGTAAAATGTATATTACAGGGGATATTAAGTGTTTTACTCAACACAATCAGATACATAATTTATTGAAATAAAAATTCCAATGAAACTATGCAATTGCGAGAATCACATGAAAATGGAGAGCTGCAGATGTACGAAAACAATTCAAACTAACTGGCTGACAGAATTCTACAGTAAATAAATTATCATTGATTAGCAAAATGTATTTTCAAAATGACAATTATCACATTACACTGCAGGGTTACATTTTTTTATGCTCTTTGTAATATGACACTAATTAAATTTGTTGTTATTTTTTGTCCTCTCCCATCCTGTCATCCCCACACCATGGAGAACAGGCCCATCTGTTCTATCAAGCAGCCCTGCTGTTTTCAGTCTCATTCCTGCCAAGAGTTTCACTTCGTCCTCAACACAGCATTTTCTGACTCGGATTATGGAATTCATTCTCTATTTTCAATGGTTAAGAAACACATTAAGGGGTCTACATTGGCTGGTTATTTGGAAACATTTTGATTGAATATTAAATACACTGAGATCTAGTGAACACAAAGTTTGGGGTAGGAAGTCATTTATATCATTTAAATAGGGTGCATGACTTGCGATAATTTCTGCAATCCAATGCTGAATGAAAAAGGAGAATGACTGCCCTAATTGTCATATACTGTTTCATTTTTACTGTCTATGTAACACACGTTTGTGCAGATCATTAGGCAAAACATGCCATGGAAATGCAAGTACAAATAGTTTTATATTCTAATGCACTAAAATTATACTTGTGCGACATAAGATAGCTACTATACTTGCTCATATAACATTATGGTGTAATATAGTAAGAAGTACACAAGCCTTTAAGTATACAGTATTAATAACGCAATACTGCTTATTACCCCTTTGTGTTTTTCAGGCATCTCCTCATGGTTCCTCTCAGCTAGTGGTTCCTTCCACATATAGACAGACAAGAGCTGAAAGAGCTGTTTAACAGTCTAGAAGACAACAGAGAAAAAGGAAATGCATTCATGATCACTTCAATTCACAATTTCAAACACTTCTGTCAGTTTGTGATTTTCATGTTGAATGCATTCATGTCTTCTTGAGCTACTTCACTTGGATGTTACATTTACATCATTTATACCATACCTGTTGAATTTGAACAGGCTCAGAACAAGCAGGCAACAGTCTTTCTAAAACATGGAACGCCAAAAGCTTAGTGCGAAGGTTCTGGAAGCATGGAGATCCTGAAAAGAGGATGGTTGAGGTGAACAGGGAACTGAAATGGATCCAAGTAAAGTGTTCTGCAACATGAACAGTATCAATGCTCTTTTATTATTTTAAATTGTCTTACCTGAAGAGCACTTGTGTGAAATGATGGTCATTAGTGGATCAATCCATTTGACAAAAGTAGAAAGTCTTTTCATCACTCTTAATGACAGTACACGCCTAAGAAACACCAGGAAATCTGCAAGCTGAGATTCAACCACTTTGCTGCTTTCCACTCCTGAAACAACAAAAACGGAAGGAAAACTATACTTAAAAACAGAAGGACTGTAAAAAGAAAAAAAAAGGCTTTACAAATGCCATATCTGTCTTTAAAAGAATACATTTCATTCTCTTTAATTACATTACATGACTTTGTAAAAATATATTTCAGTGAAGTTTAATATTGCTGAATTTGCAACACCAATTAGATTTGCGCTCTTGCTGCTGGAGTCCAGATCTGTTCTCTCTGCTGTTCCTCTCTCTGCTGTCTGCAGCTGGTGAAAAGTATACAGGATATTCTGGAGCTGCTCACACATCACTTCCATTAAGGCATGGGATACATCCATAGGCAGCAAATCCTCACAAGAGCTAAGAGCACAGGAGAATTTGTTAGGCAAATGCAAACACTAAATTAGATTTTCATTTTTTTATGATTTAAATATTGAAAGACTTCATGCACACTCCACTGCAGCCGTTTACAGTCTCTTCATTCTCACCTTGCAGCCACAGTCAATATCTGGAGCAGACGAGTGCAAGCTAATTTAACAGCGCCACTAAGAAGCATGGATCCAGATGTAGAGGCTGCAAACCAGCCCTGGTTCATCAGTGCACAGCTGTTGTTGGTCAGCACGGAAAGGATTTCCAGGATGCCACATTTGATGACCAGCACCAGGTCCACTGGTTGGTAGCAGAAATTCAGTGCAAACAATGTGGCTAGGAGAAGGTGCTGGCATGAACCTGGGTATGATGGAGACGAAATCTCAATTACATACAAACTAAAATAAAAACCAATTAAAAAACAAGAGGGAGTAGCACAAGGGAGTTTAAATACATGTGAAACTTTGACAAGCAAACCTGGATGTTCTCTTTCTACCAGAACCCTGTGTTTGAGGACACGCACCACCTGCTGGTAGAAGGTGTGGGCTGCAGATTGTAGCTGCCGTTGCTTATCTATAGAAGCTGAATGCGTACCAGACTGGAATGAGATAAAAGGGATTGGAGAGTAATATATACAACAAATTAATGCAGGAGAAACACATCAAATAAATAAAATATTCAGCATGTATCCTCTTTCTATCTGGCCCTGAATTAAATATTTATTCAGTAATTCTTCCCAGTAATTCTCTCCATCCGTACTGATCATAAACATCTGCAGAAACATTATGATAGCATGATTACTGAATGTACCATGTAATGCTGCATCTCGTAATTAGCTCCAGTGTGAGAGCCAATGATTTGTGTTCCCAAAGCGAAGCATCCTGAGAGGAACTGGAGCTGCACGGACTGCAACAACGCATGAAACTGAGGAGAGATGGCAAACCCGCTGCTCTTTTCCTCCATCTTAGACAGGAAGGATGACATCTGACACAAGGCTTCCAGACGCAACTGATCAACAAAGAGAATAGTTACTTGTTATTTTAGCCCTTAAAATTAATTTATATAACACTCATACAGTGTTCCAAAGAATTTCCAGCACTGTATTTGCATATTTTGTTGCAGGTTTTAAATAATTTACACCTATACTTAGGCCTACATGACTTCTGCCATTACAATAATGAGACATAAAAACATCACAAACATGGAGAAACCAATAAATGAACAATTAGCTGCAGGTGCTTAAGAATTCCAATTCCTTAGTAGTAATGATTAATTGTTTGCTTGTCATATTTTGTAAAAAGAGAAGAATCTTATTACCTCTGCTCTCTGTTGCTGCTGCAGTATAGCAAAAGTAATGGCTTTGGGAACTGCCGGACCACAAGTCTGTCCACCAGGCAGTGTTGGTGAGGAGGATGACAAGTGGATCAGCCTTCCACAGACAAAATGGAAGACCTGGTTAAGAATAGGCAAAGTGTTGTTCCCACAGTGGGACATAGAAGTGGTTGGGCTAATACACTGTCGCAGGCGATCCCAAGCGTCTTTCATGATGCCCAGAGAACACAGAGGTAAGCCTGAAAAAGACCACAAGTATTAAGACCAGTATTCTCTCTCTCTTTCTAATACTATTGTTTTAACACATCTTACAGTGTTAATCATTTGGTGTTAATTTATGCATTAAAAAACTGTTGGTGTGATTTTTCTCACCAAGAAAAAAAAAAAAATAGAGACCAATTAAGAATAATAATAAGAAAAATTATCTATATGTACAATTATCTTTGCAGACCCCAAAAGACAATTTCAATATCATTACACAATAAAAAAGTTGAAATTATAATGACCAAATGTCCTTTTTTTGCCAAGTTATAGCCACACTGTAGCTGCTTCTCCCTGTCTCCTGTCTTTATGCTAAGCTAAGTTAAGCTAATAGGCCACTGTCTGAAGCGTTATTGTTAGCAGATAGGTATAAGAGTGGTATTGATCTACTTATCTAATACTCTGCAAAAACTATTCCTTTAATACAGGGCTGTAGGGTATGACTTATCTTAAAAAACTACTTAGTTACTTACTTAGGATTAAACACATTCCACCTACCCATTTTATTCTTGGGATGTCCCAAGGAGTTTTTGGATTGGTCAGACTAAGTAAGACAAAGACAGTACATTAGCACCGATAAGAAGGTAAAGGGGGCCATATTTTGGTATGGTACAAGACTTACCTGTTTTCGGCCATCAACAGACATCATAAACAATTCGGATGTTGATTTCCTAAAAGTGATATGATGGGCACACTTAGTGTAGAGACAGTTCACAGAAAACTGCACTAAAAACAAACCAAACAAACATGTTCTGCCAAACACAAACTCTACCTTGCTCCGGAGTTCATAGCCTGACTATTCTCCCTTTCACTGGGTTCCACCCAGGCGGGCCTGACGCCCAGCAGGAGGAAGAGACAGTGGGACACCACCAGGTGGCAGGCAGCAGAGAAAGACAAGTTTTCCTCAGATTCCCTCTGCTTGTCCCACTGCTGCCTAGGATCCAGCTCCCTCTCTGGGCTGACTGGGCTCTCCATGCTGCTGGGGAGGGTGGAGGTGCCAAAGGATTCATACACTGTCACATTCTGCTGTACTTGCATGGCCTCCCGAGTGGCCATGAATGATTCTAGGACTTCTACAAGAGACAGGAAAGACACTTGAGGATCAAATAAACGTGTGTGTATGAGTGTGTACTGTGTATTTTTGTCTGGGTCTTACTGCCAATAAGCATTAAGATACAAAAAATAAATAAATAATAATGTTACTAAAGGAAGGGTAAACATAGAGGCACACATTTCTAACCTGACAGGTACATACGACTATTGCCAAATGTGTCCTCCTCTGCAACTTCTTCCTGGTTGTGGTTTGCTGTAGGTGTTGGGGGCACCTGCACCTCCCGGCTACAGTGACTTCTTGGCTGCTGCTCATGATCCTTTCCCACCTGCTCCATTGAGGTGCTTGACTCCTGCCTGTCTGCTTCAGGACTTTGGGGAGATAGAATGGTCTGCAAATGAAAAACAATGTGCTGAATACACCTGTTTTGTAATTTTTTTTATTTTAATCAGATTATGTCCTTTTTATTATAGTTGCCAGTAAAATCTGAAAAAAACAGTATAAAAGTAACCATGCCATAATTGTTTATATTAACACAGGCAAGCACAATTTTGCTGTAATATTGCAGTACAAATATTAAGTAATTCTTTATAAATCACTGTTTTGTTTTATAATCATAACTTTGTCAAAAATAACAGTATTGCATATATTTATGACATTCAGCCGAGTCATTTTAGTAATGGTACCTGTTTTGCAGCCGTCTGCACCTGTGATGTCCTTGGAGAGTTTTTATGAGCCGACACAGTGCTTCTGATTTTATAAACTGTCTCGTAGACATTTAACAGCATCTCACTGGGCTCATATCTGTCTCAAGGTAGAGTGGATAATCAGGGCATTGCAGTATGGATCTTACACAATAATGATTCATTCACATCATTCTTTAAAGCAGCTACAAGGATATTTTTAACTGGCTATGAAACATTCTTAATTTAAGACAAATGCCTCTATATGACCTACAAAGCAAACAAGGCCATCAGTGAGAAGACTGGCTATTTCTATATCGTCATTTTTAACGGCTGTCCCCGGGTCTGATTCTGCAAAAATTCACCATAAACGATTTACAGCACACATACCATAAGAAAGAACCTATGATTACATTTCCCAGACAAACTTTCCCTGTGAGAAGTACATAAGCCAGTTAAATTGAAGCAGGAGGATATTTTTTTTAGAGAATTTTATTTTTACGTTATACTTCGTATTTATGGCTGATGTTGGATCAGCAGGATCAGAGAAAAATAAAAGAATTGACCAAAGAATAATTGCAGGATTTGAAAGGATTAAAAAACAACTCTGAATTGGCCAGAGGAACCAAATCTGTTGTAGTTGTTGGCTTCCATGTGACCTACTGTAGGTCTATGAACAGCACAGAAACATAGTTTACTTTGTTTCACTATTGTCATATTACAGTCATTACTCTTACATAGCAACAAATAGATACATTTTCCATCACTAAGCATCCTGCAACAGCTGTGTTTAAAAAAGTTAAATGGCATTAAAAATAAATGCTTCCAAATCAAATGCACATGCTAGCCAGACCAAGATCTTCACTACACCAGGCAGTGGTGCTCATGGGAAATGCAGTCTTCATTCAGGGAAACACCACTTTGTTTGGGCCACCAAAAACAACTTCAACAGAAATTTCCTTGTAGTTGCTTTGAAAATAGCAGTTTAAACATATAAACCTGAAAGTAGCCATTTTAGTGTTTCAAAATAAAATGCACATGACCAAACATTTCAGTAAATATTATATTTATGTTACTGACCTGTCCTCCCAACAGGCCTCATTCTGCAGCCCAGTGTGTTTCAGAAGAGCAGCTAGACTGCAGCGACAGACAGTCTGCAGCAAACAGTTGCCTGAAGAGCTTCCACTCTCCCATTCTGCTTTCACAGGAAAACAATTACGACAACATTCAATAATTAATCTATTATGTATTGTGCAGCAATTATCACAGCAAGTGCATGTATACAGATGCATATACCATTCATCATTTCTCTTTTCAACAACATTCTAGGTAGTAAGTCCATTATAACGTGAATATTTATATTATAATCTGTCTTCAAACAGAGGTATGTACTCATACACACAAACGAGTACCTTTACTGTGAGCATACTCCTCCATCTTCCGCCACAGGTCACCTGCAGCTCCTCTGGAGGATCCCAGGGCCAACTCCAGTAAAGTCTTGGTTTCCTCATTCAGACTGAGATCTGCCAGCCTGGCATCACTACTTCCCAGCAGTACCACCTCTGTCAGCCATGCCATGCTAGAGTCTACAGGACAAATAGTCACATGGGACATAGGACAAGGGAACAAGTTAAAACTACACTATTACATTTGGAACATTACAGCTTATTTACTCATTTACATCAGAAAATTATATCTAAATGCCCTTCAGGTCATCCCTATGGTCTCGTAGTCTAAAATGTATACCATGTGAGGTAAGCTACGTAACTTTGTTGCTTGTTGTCCCCCTCACTCTATTCTTTTTTTTTTTTTGTCAATCTTTACTGTCAACTACATAATAAAACAAAAAGCTTCTCTTTATATATTGGCTTTAAAAATGCTTAGAAATCGTAAAAGTGTTTGCCGTAATTTCATGGGCTGTAATGTAGCTAACAATGTGGTTTTATTATTAGTGGTTCCAAATAGTCCGTAGCCACATTGGTGCAACATTAATCTGGGGATGAACGCTGCAATTCAGTTGGTATCTATTTTGCCAAAACATTAGCACATATGAAAGAGTGAAGCATGAAGCAGTATGTTTTTCCTACCCAGCTGTTCAAAGTCCATCTCAAGGCCGTTCCTGAGGAGGACATTCGAGAGCCAGAACTCTGATGTTTTCTCCTGAAGTGAGGGCGGCGGGCCTTGCAGCATACCACCAAGGCAACGGCCGACTGCCAACGCTACAGACCGTTCCAGATCCAGCAACCAAACCCACATGTACTCCTCCTCCTGTTGCTGCTGTCCAAGGCATGTGTTTTCCTCACTTTTATCTGTAAGGAAGATCCCCTGTCATTGTGAAACCAGTCTATATTTTCTCCTGTAAGAATTATCTGTGCCATCTGTTTTTTAAGTCTATACATGTAACACTAATAAGAACTGTAATCAAACATAAATCTATGGGTCAAGCAGGTAGATCAAAATTCCACTGACCTAAACAGGTTTTCTGAGTCTCCAGCCCTAGTTCCTGTTCCTCCAAAAGACCCGTCTCTGGCAGCAACCTGTTGAAATCATTGAGCTGCTCCAACAAGGCCAATAAATGGCTCAGGAGGGGTTGAACTGTGCCGAGGGGCAGCAGCAGCAAGGAGTACATTACCTGACACAGCAGGCTGCCAGCCACAGAGTTGTACAACACCGCTGCCACAAGGGTTAAGATGAGAGAGGGAGAATAGATTGACTGATAAAAAAATACTGAGGGATACAGATAGACAACAGATATGGCAACATGATTAAGTAACGATAGGGCCTTTGGTATACAGAAACCTGTCCTATACCCACAGTAGTATATGTATAAATATTTCCTGTATAAATGTTTAAAACTGTCTAATGTGTATTGAATAATAAAAAAACAAAACCGAGGAAGTGATTTTAATTGTATTTTGTGAATAAGAGCCACCGAGATCTGAGCAAACCACTCGCAAAACAAGAAAAAATACACTTATTAACTTATTAACAGCTATTATTCTTACTGTGCAGCTTCTTGATTATTTGTTTATCCAATGAACTCTCCTTCAGCAGTTTGGTGGATCTCCTGAGGGTCTCAGCAGCACAGGGAAGCAGCAGGTAAAGATGCTCCCGCAGCAGCATTACACTGCTGTCATCCTGCAGAACAGTGGAATCAGTGTGAACATAAATGCAAATATATGACCACAGAGCTCTGGGTAAACTGGTGTGTAGCTGATTCTGTAGTGTACCTCGGGGCTGGAATGGATGTAGCAATGGGCGAGCAGGTGTTTGTGAAGACCAGATAACAGCTGGTGGAAGTGAGAGGGAGGATCAGTCTGTCCGTGGCTATCGCTTGATAGCTGCTTGTCACTGTTTTTCTCTAGTTCCCCAAATGCCCGCTCCTGTATAAACACACATAAAAAAAAACATGTGGAGGAGTAAGAATAACACTTTAAATTCAATGGTAACAATGTGTACTCAAACATCTAAACATTTATGAAAACAGGCAATGTGATTTGACAGAAAATAAAAGGTAATATTTGGAAATGCAACACAAATAAGGCACTGAGTTGCAAAGGGTCATCTTTTTCATACCGTGTAAAAGCCTATGCTGAGGAGCAGGGTTTTGAGCAGCACCTCTGCCAAGTGCAGAGGGTCAGAGGCTTCAGAACTGGATGAAGAGGGCAGCCGGATGGAGGTAGCGGCTGTCAGGGGGGCTCCAAGGGCTGTCACCTCCCCAAAATTGCTGTAACCTAGAAGAGAAGCTACGTGGCTCTGATCCTGAAGGCTGCTGAGGACCATGTCCAACTGCAGGCGCTTTGAACAATGCAGAGGAAAGAACAGGAGAGAACTGTTTAGTATTTGATCATTTAAATGTGATGTTACCAGGAGAAAATTTTTTTTTTTTTTTTTTTTTTTTACAGCAACAAATTTTCACAACTTTCAAGCAGCCTTCAACACTTATTGCCTAGCAACGCTCCAAGTTGGCACTAGCTTCATCCAGCCATCCATTTTCTAGCCAACTATCTGGATCAGTCATATTTAAAATGAGTTAAGGCAGAATACATGTACTTTTTATTGGCAATTTAAATGTAATTGTTTAAGGGTGTCTATAAAAAACCCCAAAACATTCCTGACTGATTATGTATTGAGACAAAAAGCACAAAAACCACATTTGGTCATGACAACTAGCAGTAACAACACATAGTCAACTTTTAAAAAGGCACCGAAAAGCTCTGCTTACCTGTCCTCTGGAGAGGACATTCAAGCTCTGAGGGCCCTGAGGGAGGAGGGACAGGAGCAGTTCTGTTCTTTCCCTCAGTGGAGGCAGCAGCAGGGACGCACCGATGGACAGTGTGTTCAGAACTGCCTGAGGTGTCAACACAATATGAAAAGACACACGAATATCAAGGGTTTGAATTTACTGCAAGCAATAAATAAACCAAACAAAACAGTACTTATTGTCTTCTTACAGCACAAGCATAATCTAGTAGGGGAAAGACTGTTAGTTGTACCTGTTGTATGGAGTCTGGCATGTTGGTATCTATGAGCCTAAAGAGCAGGTTTCTGAGGGGCCTGCCCTGAGCCCCCAAAACCATTGCACCAGTGCCCCCAGCATGGGCCAAGGACAAGTGGATGGACAGCAGCTTCATGCACAGCAAAAGAAACTGATGGTGGTCCCTGAGGAACACATACAGAGAGCATCAGGAGTGTGAGGGAAAGTAAATGTGTGGGAGTCCATGCGTACTCCTGTCGGTGGTGATGCAATGAGTTCACCAGGGCACCAAGAACATTTTTTGTAGGTGATTCTACACTGAAGAAAACTTCAAACAGAAATAATGAAATACAATCTTCTGTAACAGGTTTATAGAGTATTATCATAACTGATGGAGTGTTCATTTAATTTCATACCTTTTGGATAAGAATGGGGCAGGGGGTGTGTCATTCTCAATGCCATCACAGTAACTTTCTAGAAAGTTGCGTAGGTAGGTGAATGTACTCTCTTCCAAGTCGACACAAAAGGGCCTGTGCCATGCCACCAGTTGTCTGGAAAAAGCCCAAGTCACTTATAAAAAGAGCTGTGCCTGCACAAATGTGTCAAAACTAATCAGTTAAAATCACAAATTTGACAGGTGATGAGACAAGAAAAGTTTAGCGGTATAAAACTATGCTGAACACTGAAATGTTGCAACACACGCTCAAGTAAGTGTTCAGGAATATAGTATTGGATTCATAAAAAAAAACTTATTGATACCTGTCGGTTGGAACTGCCGTCCAAGCCAGGCTGTGAGAAGTGCCAGCAGTGATTTGCTGGATCGACACCCCCTCTAGACCAAGCACTTTCTTGGGTTTGGTTATCGGTGTCGAAGTGTGGCCTTGCCCACACTGGCCCATGGTGTTGTTCCCCCAGGCATACACTTCATTCTCTGATGAAAGATGAACAGTGATCATTTCACAATCTTAACTGTCCTCTTAACAATCCTATAAAAATAGAATTCCTTAAACAAAATTTTAAAAAGATAATTCTGAAAGCAAGATTATTAAGTTGGATTTTACAGTAATCATCTGAATAACTGACTATTAACTGTTGTCGGTCTCTTACCATGGGACAGAGCCAGACAGTGGCTGTCTCCACATGAGATATCAATGATCTTGGTGATGCTCAGGTCTTCTATGAACCTGGGTCTCAAAGAAGTTGTCTCAGAGGAGCCACATCCTAAACACGAGCCACAGCCCCAAGCAAACACCTGAATAAATAAGAATAAACACAAATTTACGCATGATTGACAAAAGTCTAGTCCTTTCTTTATCTACCTATTTGTATTTCATCATTGTATTTATAATTGATTAAATGCAAATACATTATTAGGACTTAGCGTATCAAGTCAAAGTCCTTCAAAATAAAAGCTTTTGACAAAGAGAATGCAGATAAAGTGTTGTTAGCTTAGCTCAGGTTTGTTGAAAGTTTGACATTTTTACTGTTTTGTTGTCAGCACATCAGTTTAGACAAGTGAAGTGTTTTGTCAAAGAACTTAGGTGCAACCATTGAACTTCCAGGAAACCATGTAATTTGATACGAGGCAATTCTGACATAGGAAATCCATCTCTTACCCAAACTGCTACAATCTCACCTGTCCTGCAGAGGTAAGGGCCAGAGATGACTGGCTGCCGGCACACACTTTCCTGATGATGAATCCATGCAGGGCCTCTATGACTTTGGGGCGATACACACGATTGGTGTCTCCATGACCTAGTTTACCTGCAGGTGTGAGTCATGTATGAGTACCAGCATTAGTTCACAATGACTATTAAAGACATTTCTGCTAAAATAGACATGGTCAGTACTATGGTACTCGCCGTTAGGTTATTTTCATAAAAGCTATGAGATTTTCTGCTCAAGCAAATGCTTGATATAATGAAGCCAGAACCTTTCACTCAAAGTGTGATTTCCACCAGTTCATACAGAGGCTGCATTGTGGCTTAAATCAAGTTGTATGTCATCTGTCAACATACCATTGTCCCCTCCACCAAAGGACCACACTGTGCGTCCATCTTGCGCCACAGCAATGGTGTGGGAGCTGCCACAGGCCACCTGCCCAACACCACTGATGTCCTTCACTAGTGTGGGCACGTTCCGACTCTGACTGTCACTGTGACCTGCACAGAGGAGAAACACAGGACAACACAGGTTGTTGCTAACATACCAGAGGTGGGATTTTACTGAAATTGTTGAGACAAATAAGCACAAGCCACTTGAGATATAAGGTGTGTACCAAGTCTGCCAAAGTCGCCTTCTCCCCAGGTATAAAGCTCTCCGTCATTAGTCACAGCAGCACTGTGTCTGTAGCCAGCAGACACACAAACAACAACCTGGCAGAGATACAAAAAATATATGAAAATTTGTGTTTAAATTGCATGTATTTTAAAAAAGAAAATACATATGAATAAAACTAGAAGGTCACTCCCATGCTAAATTTCCCATCCATCTTTTTCCCAACAGTTTTCCACAAGCTTACTTTGCTGAACAGTGGCCCTTGTATGATTTTGGGGTATTTTTGTGTAGCACTGTTGCCATGACCCAGTTTCCCATATTCTCCATCTCCCCAGCTGAACACCTGAAATAAATTTTTCATTATAAAGAAAGTGAAGAATTGTATCAATTACACTATCACTAATACCTACAGAGGAAGTGACAGATTTAACAGTATTTTGTCACTAGTCTGCAAACCTTTAAATTATGTGACAGTAGTGGTTTTAACTTCTTACCTCTCCCTCTACAGTAATAGCCAAAGTGTGACCATCAGAGCCCTTAGAGGAGGACACCTTCTTCATGTTCCTATGGGGCTCCAGCACAAGTTTTTTGGGCATGGACTGGTTGTTGGAGTCCCCCAGGCCCAGACGGCCATAGCTGCCTTTTCCACATGCTTTCACTGAACCATCTGCAGATACTGAGAAGGTACAGTACTGTCCTGCCTCAATCTAAAAGAACAAAGTGGATAAAGGAAAGGACATGAAGAATGCAGAATAATATTATTATAAAAACATTTTTTTTAAATATTAGTAAGTAAACCTATAAAACGGAAAACTTAAGTCTTGATCTTGAGGGTACCCGTACCATTTGAGCATCACTAAAGCCCTGAGTCAGCTTTGGCAGTAGGATTTTCTCCAGAGTTCCCTCTGCCAGCTGGTGGCTGCTATTGCTGCCCCACACATACACCATGACTGTGTCGCTCTCTGTACCAGGACAAGCTGCATCAGTGCTGCAGGAGCACAGGCAGTAGGATGCTAGGTTACAAATCTGTCAAAAGGGAGCACAGTGAGGTCAACAAAGTCAGTTATTGGAAAGTATAATAGTTCTCAATAGTACCTATATGTTACAGTTAATCTCTCTTACCTCCTCAAACAGGCACAGAGCTGCCTGGGAGAGTTGACAAAGTCCATCTGCATCCTTCTTCAGCACCTGAGTATTAATGGAGTCCCCACGGAAACCCTGGAAAAATGATTTATGTTTAGCCTTCAACATAGATGCAATAACTTGCTGTTTTCATGCGCACATATTTTCTAAACCAACAGTAAATATCAGAACGAGAAAAGCAGTAGTGACATACGAACTAGGATCTCAATTTTTTGCTTTTTTGACAAAAAGAAGGTGAAGTCAAGAAAGACAAAACGGGCATCTGAGATCCTAGTCCGTAGATACAGATCTGATTTTTTTGTTTGAAGTTGTGTGGTCCCTGAGAGCTTTTTCTTTAACTATTACAGAACTCTAAATTACTCTAAACAGGCAGAATCAATCACAAGGGTTCTTGGCATTATGCAACTTTGGTTGTCAATCATCCAGAAATATTGCAAAGCTGATTAGCCTGCAAAAGAATGACTCAAAGTGCATATCTAAAGAGGACAGGGAGACTGACTCAATCTTAGCTCTTGTCTGCACACTAATGCATCACTCCAAGCTTCAAATGAGTGTTCAAATAAAAATGACAGCCTACAGCAGGGATGGATGTGTCAGTGAAGAGCCATTTTAGTGTTTTGCAGACAATGGGCCTCATTTATCAGTATGTTCATAGATGTTTATGTTACCTAATAACATTTTTCAAACTAACCACTGCTGCTAATGAAAATATTTTATTGCAAAATTTAGTATAACAAAATAACATCCCAAGGCAAAGCAGAGCAACCACATAAACAATTTCAAATGGGAAGAGAACAACAACAATGTCAACACATCTGAATTCCTTTGATAGGATATTGTTGTAACGCATCCATATTAAAGAACAAGCTCTGTAAATGAATAAAAGTTATTTTTTTGCATAACAGAACAGAAACCAATGATCAAATTAACATACCGAATATTGCCTCATTTGGAGAAGCGTTTGATGAATAACATCAAAGCCCACACCAGCTGACTTCGGGGCGGTCAGTGAAGAGGAAGACAGTGTAGAGGTGGATGAGGACATTGAAGCAGCCAAGACTACCTCCACCCACTCCAACAAAAACTTTAGAGAACCTCTCTGCATGGCCAGGCCAAGCAGCAGCTCCAGCGCTAGCCTCCGACCGGTCGGGTCCGCCCCACCTGTCCCACTGCTCACTGATGTCTTCTTCAGGAAGTCAGCCACCTGTGCCAGGCAGTCCAGCCCAACTGATGGGATCTTATTCTCGTTGGCAAGAGAGAGCGGCGGCAGAGAAGCCAGCACAGAGGATGCCGTGGCAAGCACATCATTGCAAAGCACCGACTCAGGGTGCACAGAGGCTGCGTATCTCCAGTTCTGCTGCAGTAGCGAGAAGAGCAGACTCAAACCTGTCCTCACACCCATCTCTATCAGAACATCTGTACCCGACTTGATTTTGGATACTCCCTCTGTCAGACAGGGCTCTGAGGCCAGCTCAAGTTGCCCACATTCAGCGCCACCGTCTGTGGACTGGGGGGGCAGCTGCACACGAAATTTGTCATGGTATTTGCTGTGAAGTGCGTAGTAGATCCTCTGGAGAACTACCAGCCTGTGGTGGAGGCCTAAGGTGTAGGCAGTTTGCGTCAGCATGCGGTGAGCCAGCCATCGCTGGCTGTGAAGCAGGGATGCGAGGTACTCTTCCTTCTCCGCTGAGGCACTGGACTCGCACTCAAAGTCTGGCAGGCGTGGGCCGACGAGTTCTTGAATAGGTTGAGCCAGAGTCACAACTTCTTTGTTGTGGAGGAGCTTATTGTAGAGCACAGCAGCTCCATGCCTCTTGGCTGTCTGTACACTATCTTCCACTGCCCAGGAGCTATTGAAGTGCTCCTGCCACTTCAGCAACACATGGGTCTGACAAGGCACCATGTCTGAGCATTATCTATACTCTGATGTACCCCTAAAAAACAGAGAGGAAGATATTATTGAAAGAGCTAACAAGGCCTGTATATTGGCAGATTTATAAATTCACACATATTATCCCTGACACTTGACTAGCATAATGAAATGGCTTCTTTTTAAAAAAAAATCTCCATCAATTTACAGGCAACAGTTGCTGCTGAAAGCCAATCTTCTAATGCATATTTCTTCCAAGTAAATTCAATATAAAGGTGTCAGGTTTCTCCTTGGTGTTGGCACTTTTCCAATATATAGTACATCCAGGCTAGTGGCATAGGCCCAGTGGGTATCACTGAAATAGGTCAGCTCACCCTATGATACTCTAACAGCTAATCAACACAGCAACACTAATGAGGGGACTTTTGTCCCACAAGCTGTTATGCCACAAAAAAAGGATGTATTTGGCTTATCATTAGTGTAGTTTCATTATATGACAAGTCAAAGAAAACCTGCTGGGAGAGATTAGGCACATGACTGATAATAATCCCCTGCCTATTCATTCATATTTTGTTTCTCAGTCAAAATGAATTTATTACAGTCAAAGTCTCCATGTTGGTTATCTAACACTCTGAAATACAATCCCATGCAAAGACAACTGGGGCTCCACCTAACCCCCAGTCTGTCTGCCTGTCTACATTTTTGTCTGATTTGTAAACAAATACAAACAAGTGGTTTTTAAAAAAAGGACTCAATCCCTTAAAAACCAAATAATCCAGAATGGAGGTTAAAAGGTAACACCACCATGACACAATATGGCCATCAACACGCATATGTTGGTAGGTGATTTCATGGGATTATCAGCTGCAGGAGATTTCCATGGCATCAATAACATTCACCAGTGAAAGTGATTACACTAGTAAGACAGCAAATATTTTCTTTCATGACTTAATGCCAAAGATAATTGAATTTTGATTCCTGGCAAGCAGCAGACCAACTTGAAAGTAAACTTACTGGTGAAACCAGCTGTTGAGTTGTTGAATAGACATCTCCCTACTCCTATGATTAAAACACGAGGCGGCACATGTGATAGAAAGGTAGTTGTAGGCATTTCTATAGTCACTTTGACTATAGTCCCCAGTCACAGAGCCTCATCTCTCTTGCCTTGCTTGAGGCCTGTGGGGCTATATGGTTTCCACTCTGGCCAAAAATAACAGCAAGCATTGATATAGTAATAGGCTGTTAAGTCAGCTTACCACCAGCAAGCAACCACCCAGCAATGTTAGGTGCAACCATCACTGATTATCAGTATCAGGAATTGACGCAGTTCACCAATGTCGGTTCATCAGGGGCATTTGCAATTTACTGTACACACAAAATAATTCTTGTATTACTTTTTAATAACAGATAAGAAATTGAGCCAAATATCTCAGAAACCTGCCAGTAAACTATATGCAGTAAAATAAAAACATTAAGACTCATTGGTGGGCTTATGTGTAGAGCTTGCGGCTAATAATAAAACCGCTCATACACCAAAAAACATTGTCAGTGAGTTACTTTGAATGCATGCAGCACCTTGTATGATCACAGGAAAAGTAAATGTCAGTAATATTAGGGAAGGGTAACTTTAAAACTGGTTCACATTATATGGCGCACAAAGCAAAGCAAAGCGTATCTGAATATCACATATTTCAATCAAATAGTCTTTTTTTCCCAACAAGTTGTCACAATGCTGATGGCTGGTTAGTGCAATCAGCTGAAGTAACACATGCTCTACATAAGACCATGACTGTGAATTCAAAAATAACTAACAATAATTTTCCTTATGAACTAATCATGTCAATTAGTTTATCTATTCATCAATTAACCATTTATGTTTAAAAGATTTTCCCAGAGACCAATGACGTTGTCAACTATTGTCCTACAGTCCAACACCACAAGACTAAATCTACAATGATTATAATCCAGAGAAAAATAAGTTCTGACCCTCACTTGGAATAATTGATCTGATTTGTTTAATGCAATAGTGGTAAAATATATGACCAAAATATTTCTGCAAAATAGCTGGCTCTTATCTGGTAAATTTCCCCGTTGTGGGACTAATAAAGGAATATCTTATCTTATCTTACAAGACAGTGAGGAGCTCAGCTATTTGGGAGGACCTCTCCCATCCTGCTTCATTTTAATTGAACCCATTTAAAGCAGTTCTGGCTCCTGATGCCCCTTGGCCACCTTCATTTGGTGGCTCTCTGGGTCTTGAAGGGAGGAGACACCTAAAACTGACCCAAGATAGGCTGGAGGTGTTGGGCCACATCTCCCTTAAAAAAATCCTCCAGAATGAGCAGGAGGGAGGGGAGGTTGGACGCTTGGGCAGCTTTGTTGCCAAAACATCCCAGACCACAATAAGCAGTTAGACAATGGAGGTATGGAAAAGAAAAAAGAATGTCAGCAATTAATGGGTGTTATAAGGCTATCACAATATGAGCTACATAATGCCTGCCACCAACTTAATTATCTTAAGCTGCTGGAGGGAAAAGACAATGAGCTACAGTTACAATGTCATGTTGTCAGAAGTTGGGCATTGAGTTGAGCATTTGCGCTAATGACGTTAGCCGACAGGATAATTTAATTATTTCACAATTAGCGACATTGTCCACCCTTGCTATCTGGCTTCTTACTTTGAAGCGTCTGTCATCATTTTTGCAGCATTAACGTTATGTTTTCCATCTCTGACGACAGTCCGCCAACTAGTTCTTACATTCTAGCTAGTCGCTACACCGACGTAAACAGACAAATATGTGAATTTGAGACGCGGGCTCCACCGTGTCATTTACAAACACCGGTAACATTATTCTGCATCTGCGGTGACAGCTGAGCTAACGCTGGCTGCAGTGCAGTTGCTAGTCTGGTCTATGGCTGTCAAACCCGACCAAGCCCCTCCGCTTGTTGGCTGACAACTCTCAGCAAAACACTCCCGTAGCTCGTTAGCGTCGTAGCATAATGTTTAGCTAGCTCACGTATAGTGACAATAAAACTGACCGCAGACAAGTTACCTTGACTATAAACCCCCGACGATAAATGGTTTGCGTTACCTGTCCCGTCCCAGTGAGGTCTCCCTTGGACGTGAATATCATATCAACCTTCTCCTCTTTCCTCTTCTTCTTCGTCTGTTTTAGTTTTTATCACTGATAACAACCAGTGCCGCCATCTTGTGTCTCGGAGTGTAGACCATAGACTGTCGTCATCATCATCATGTTTAAATTCAACTATCTTCTATTTTTCTTCTGTTTTCCCACTAGTCATGAGATTAAATGCTACTCAGCCCGTCACGCGTATGCTTAATGTCCTCTGTGGCTCTGAAGGTAACTTTGTTAAGTCTAGCCTTGGTGATGTTGCATTATGGGAAATGTAGGATACAGTGTTTTTGGACCTTGACCCATAGGGACTAAAAGTCAGGCCCTGCTGCCAAATGATGTTGACATTTTTTAATCTTAAAAGAAGTGCCCTTAGCACCTGACATTTGTAATCTGGTTGTGTGTTTTGTACCAATCAATTAGACTTAATTGAAAAGAGAAATTAAAAAATACCATTAGCCTATACACATTTAAAACGTTACAACACTTTGAAATGAAAGAAAAATTTAAAAATAAAACCAACATAACTACAGGAAAGACTCTTCTCAGAAACTAACCGTCACTGACTAACACACAAAAAAATAAACAAACCAAAGATAACTTATGACATCAGGTCACAGGGATTTCAATTCCTGGATGGCGGTCCAGAGTAAATCCCACTTCCACGCCGGATCTCTAAAAAGGGGTCTGACTGACAAAAAAAAAAGGACGACAACACCGGAATGAGGAAATTGACGAGGGCAAGTCATGTGCAAAACAAAGTTGTCCATTGCTGATAACCATACAACCTGATGAACCATAGGTCACTCCACTCAAGTCTCCCGGAGGTAGTCCGCTTCTCTCTCTGTCTGTCTCTCCCCGAGACCGTACATCAAGACAAGCCTCCAACAAGCCCTCCGACCCGCATCCAGAGATGTCTCTCCTCCTCATCACTGTGTTGTCCTCACTTCTAGTGCAAGACGTCGCGGCGTGGGGCGCCAATGTCAAGTACGCGGTGAACTGCCCCGACAGATGCAACGCGGAGCGGTGCGGCGGGACGCAGCGGTGCACACGGACGGTCCTGGATGACTGCGGCTGTTGCCAGGTCTGTGCAGCCGGCAGAGGGGAGCACTGCTACCGCACAGTGTCGGGCATGCACGGGGTGAAGTGCGGACCGGGATTATTCTGCGAGTTTTACAAGGATGAGGACGATTATGGAGACGAATATGGGATCTGCAAAGGTGCGTTCACATACAACATTTTAATGTGCCTAATAGTGTGCCACGTCTGCTTGTATATGCTGCATTTTATGTGTTGCCCTGCTGCACCAAATGCAGTGTCCCGTTATGTTATTACAGGGTTGTTTTTTTTAGGAATTGGATTACCACAGTAAATAGCATATAACCAACTGGTATAGAGGTACATGTGCTGACATATGCATCATTGTTTCAAATATGATTTAACTTGACTTTGGGCATTCAAATGCTTCTGCAACCATAAATTAATTAAAGCATTTTTGGGTCTATGACTCATTTCTATGTTGACTGTGATTAGGGGCCCATACCAGGTCCAGTCAGGTACACCAACCTTTCCCCCCACTCCTTGTTCTGTGAGTCAAAGCAGACTGCTCTAAAATAATATTTTCTTTCTTTGCAGACTGCCTGTATGGAACCTACGGAGTTGAGTGCCGCAAGACATGCAACTGCAAAGGTGGCATATGTGACAGGGAGACAGGAGCTTGTCTCACCCTCAAATTCTTTGCCAAAATCGCCAGCAAGCTCAAGAATGAGCCACAAGCAGGTAAAAGTAACAAAAATTATGTATTGTTCATAGTGCTTTTTTGTAAAAATCGGTTGTGTCATGAGTAAATTCTCTGAAGGAGTCTGAGAAAGGCTTCTGTTTTGGGAGATTGATGATTTACTTGTTATTTTCAGGGGGAGAAGTGGGCTCAGGAGAGGTCCAGAGCACAGATCAACACACATTCGCCTCTCCAAAGCGGCTCAACCCTCGCTGACAAGTGCTGACAAAGGCTGAATCTAGTGCAAATGTAGCATTAACTTATAAATGAACT
>JBBPCS010000729.1:3570329-3604629 GCA_037974645.1 Hollardia meadi
AAACTTTTTTACAGCATTTGGAAGTTTTATTGGATTCCCCCACCACCATCTTTTCTAATGAAAGACTATGTTATTCTGTTTAAATCGTCCATCTCTCTTTATCTGTTTCTAAATGAATTAAAATGATCCTGGAGTCTCTTAGCTTCAGTGTAGACCTGATTCTCTCGTTTAGTGTGCCTTCATACATTATTGTTGAGAAAATGAGAGTTAATGTTACAGGTAAGGATAGAGCAATATTTGTCATTGTAGTCCACTAAATATTCTGAAGTTTTCAGTAATGATATTTTATTTGTACTGTATATATGAAAAGCTGACATGGTGGCACCAGCTAATGTTAAGAATGCTTTGACAATTAAACCAAAGTTATCACTGACTGTTGTCATGTAATTTAATTGCCTGATTTATATATTAACTTTATTAGCAATGCACCATTTGGTACAATCATTGTAGTATTTAAAAACCCCAAGAAAATGCTGTTGAGCTGTTTTATTATTTAGTAAAGAATTACTCTATAGACAGTTGCAGGAAAAAAAAAATAAAGGAATCTAAACAAATGGCATTCAGTTGTGGCTTATCTCTGTGTAAATAAATGGGCACATAAACACAAACATCAACTAATAATGATCAAATGACCAGTTATGGAAAAGTAAAATCATGGGAATCAGCAAAAAATGTGTTTTTCACAGGCATAGAACATTAAAAATATAAGTCAAAAAACATTAAGAGATGTTTTCTTGGCTTTATATCTTACATTATTGTTAAAGAGAGCTCTTACATCAGTTTGAGGTTGTGTCCTTGTATGAGTCTTTTTCCTGTGCATCCTTTAGCATTAACCAAGCGAGGAGCAGTTAGCAGCAGTTTTATTCTTTATTTTTGTCCTATTACTGTACTATACTGTACTTGACTGTAAAGAGACTTCTATCCGACAGATTCTCTTGAAACTTTCAATCTCTGTTACAGTGGCATTCAACATAATATAATTCACAATCATCAGTATAGTTAAATGTGATGTTCTGCAACATTGGTTTTTAATGTTCTCACGTGAACATCCCTGGGATCGATGTGTTTTGTTGACCCATAAAAATAAAAAAAATCAAATTAAATGCTGGTTGACTTTGAGTAAGAGACCTTCATATAGTATTTCTAGATGACATTGACATGGCTACATGTTGCAGAGACAGCTGGTTCCTTTGAAAATTGGGTGGACCCAGACATTGAGGTAAATTAAATTCAGAACAGGAGGTTTGTAGGAGACATTGAAATTTTCAGGATGACATTACTGGTATTTATTCATGGAATGTGGAAAAAGCTTCTCTGAGCAGTGCAAAAATGCTAAGAAGTCTGGAGAGAAGTATGTCCTCTGAGTAGAAGGAATTATTGTTTCCCATGATGATATAAAATGATATAATCCAAACTCAAGAGCAGAAAGTGCTGAGAACTTTTCAGGCATCCTTGACTCTTGAGTTGTGGAACGCCCTACTGTCTCAACTTCCACAAATGGGAAAATATTCTTTGTTCCCATGCAGAAAAACATTTCTCAGGCATGGAAAAATACTTTTACCACTTATAGCACGAGAAAAACTGAAGTGCAAACTATGATGTTTACTGGCTTTACAAAAGATATTGTCATATGGGAGCGTTTCTCTGCCTGTGAAGCTACATGGAGAAGTTTCTTCAATAAAGCCATAATAAAATACAGCCATTGCAGATGAGACATGCATTAGTTACAATGCAAAAAGTCATGGATATAAATTATTTGAATTTTTTCAGAAAGAGAAGAGAAATGCAATAATATAATTTCCCTCCTGGAGGAAAACATTTATAAAAGTCCTTCAGCTCTTCTCTCAGCTCTACTGAGAATTTCAAATTTGAATGTACATGTATTAACTAGTAAATCATATTGCATTACAATAAATATATTAATCACAAATACATTGAGCAAACGCAATGATGACAGCTCTTTTTGTGATACATTATCAATAATAGAGTAGAAAGGTGTGGTATGCATTTAAAAACTTTAATATACTCGCATACATTGATCTCAAATAAATGCTGTAAATGGGTCGACCACAAAAACTCAATTAAATATTCATTGGCTTTGTGATTTTGACTTGTGAAATGTCTTTTCTTTTCTTTTTTTATTTAAACCTCAGGTCATTCACGATCAAACATAATTACGGGAAGATGTTATTTCTCTCAAGTCCTCCTTTAATACGCCATCATGCGCACATTGACGTGCAAAACATCTAATGGAGATCAACATTAGGCCTATATCAAAAAATGCAAAATTATCTAATCCAGGCTAAAAATATCTCTTATTAGCTTCACCTCTGACTCGTACTGGTACAAAAAAAAAAAAATGTTTTCCAGTATTCAGCTTGTTTATTTCCTGTGCTTCCTGACACCTGTGAAAATGGCCCTTCTTCCTGTTGTTGTTGTGTCTGCTAGGAACAGGAATTTAAAAGCGAGGATCTTTTTTTGTTCAAGAGACACTTCCAAAAGCTTGGAATTTATAAGTGACATACATGTCGGGAGTTAGAAGAGGACACTTCCCATCAGCTTAATGTAATTCTTTATTATATAAAGTATAGCTCAACACCTAAACCCCAATAACAAACAGGGTGTCCCTGAGACATATAATGAAATAGAGCTAACATTAATGGACTTATAAATCAGATAAATATGGGGGACAAACTAATTCAACTCGTCTCTTTAGTTAAAAGTAGTATATGAAAATATGACAAATAAAAATGTTGCAAGCAAGGCAGCATACTTTTATTTTTGCCATAAAACCACCAAAAATGTCCAATTTTGAATTAATGTAGGTCATTTTTCTTCTTCTTCTTTTCATTTTCATTAAAATAGTTATGATTTAAAACCAGAGCATTGATGTATGTTAATTAGACTATAGTGAAATTTATTCCCTGCTTTTTACAGCGCTGTATTATAATGCCTGAAAAAGACATGAATTCACTGCGGGGATGTATCTCCTCAGTCCAAGGACAAGGTGACACACACACACACACACACAGACACACACACACACACACACACATATAGACAGGTATGTGTATGAGGCCAGGAGTGTTCATAAGTGCTCAGGCTCAAATGTTCCTCTCATTCCCCTGAGAACTGACAAGCCGAGGCCTCGCAACCAAACAAAGGGCCCTGGAAAATAACAGGAAAGCGTTGGTGAGAAATACCCTTTATCTGACTCCCCGAACACGTCACTGCCGCCTCCAGAGAAACAAAAGTGCGTGAACAGAGTAGTAAATAACACTGATTTACTACAAATAGATGTTCTGGTATTTACAGTTTGGCCCTCCCTCAACAGGTTGTTTATTGTAGCTGTAGAATGACAAGGCTTATTGGAGACAACACACAAACACTGCGAACAAGGAAATCAAGTGATGAGATTGATAACATTTACATTTAAACTGACAAGAAGCACCCCGATTGATAAGCTGTCATGTCGCTTGATTCAAAATGGATCCAGTCTGATTAATTAATTATTTGGCTCCTTTAATCCAGGGCTTTCTTCCCCTTTCTTTCTTTCTTTCTTTCTTTCTTTCTTTCTTTCTTTCTTTCTTTCTTTCTTTCTTTCTTTCTTTCTTTCTTTCGTCTGGAGCCTTGACCTCAGCGACCTGACAGATTTCTGACCCCTGGAGGGACATTTTCTTGTCGATGGCATGAGGAGGAACATTTCACAAACCCGTTTGTTATCACACCTCAGAATTACGGACTGTAATGTTAAAGTTTCAGAGGCAAGTCAAAATATACATTCATATTTTTGGTGTCAGACCAAAACGTGAAGTGTGATCGTTGCAGTTACATTTTGATCATGTTTGATTAGAACACTGTGTTTTCTCTTAAACGACTGAAACATCTCTATAGAGGCCTATAGGTTTTATTGAAGAGCGTGGGAAGCAGAGGAAGTTCCTGTCTTCAGAGGGCAGGTATAACATTTAGGATGTAGCTGCTGCAGTACTGATTTAATGTAGAAATATATATCAACTGAACTTTTAGAATTTTACTTTGTGATGCAATTTGTATATTTAGTATGTAGTGTAAGGTTGTCATACTTTAAAGAATGCTTTTGCAAAATACTTGCAAACTAAATAAAATATATATAAATGATAAACTTTTGTTCAGCATTCCACGTCCTACAAATATAATGAAACATGCTGAGGGACTAATGAGGCTTTTAAACACACCTTGAAAACTTACAAATCTACTTTTGGAGCCGTGAAATTAGTAATACAGTTATTTAGTGCATTAAAAAAAAAATTCAAAATGCCTTTAAAAACTATTTTTCAGTGACCTTTTTGCTGTGACACATGGACCTCTGGTGGTTCCTTGATGGTATTGTCTCCTATAATTATTTTTATTATTTTGCATTTATTTGTAATTCAGTTTGTCTTGAAAAAACATTTTTAATTAAAAAATTAAAAATAAATGTGCAGTATGAGATTTTGCTTTGTTTGTCTCCATTTGGGATCATGTCTGTCTCTTTGTAATAAGTCTGATTTTTTTTCAGCATTTACCCATTATAGGCTATTATAACATAAATCATAATATGAATAGTTTTTTAAAAACAATATTTAAAGTTGTGAGCATTGACATACATGTAGCCTATGTGCTGCCAAACTTCAAAGGTAAAAGGTATAAAACAAAAAGCTCAAGTTTCTAATCCAGAAGTTTTAGAAGTCACCACCAGAGAGCAATATTGCATCAAGAAAAAGCATAAACTTTGTTGTGGAGGAAAGATCAACTTTTGCTTTCAGTAATAAAGAATAGATTATCAAGGAGAGCAAAATATATTTTTTTCCTTCTTCTGCTTTTAGACATTAGAGAGTCAATGCTAGAAAGCTGACAGAAAATAAGGGAACAAGGGATGTGGTTGGAGCAACAGTTCCCACCCAGGCTCAAAACAGGTTGATGTTCAGTGTCTTAAACCCCTCAGCCACCAGGGTGCCTTCATCTTCTGGTTTTTATTCACTGGTAATACAAAGAAAATATTTTACAGTCACCTTTTGGATATTAAACCTAAAACACCGGATTTTGACAACACAACATTGACATATTACCACTACGGCTGTATGTTTATGTGGCCAAAAGAGAGAATTTGAAGAAAAAAAGAGAAGCAAAAAAAAATCAGATTTTGAAACTTTGTTTATTGTGCGTTTTGTCTCTTTTTCGGCAAATGAATTATACTCAAAATATGAGCGTAGGGAGTTGGAGGGAGAGTCCATAATCATAATGGCACCAAAGATAAACTGATATGTTAAACTTGTTACCAAACAGTAGCTCATTTACATATCCAGCATTTATGGATATCCATTTGGAGTTGCTGGTGATCATAAGTCTAGTATTTACTCTTTTTTTTTTAGTTCTGTTTTGGCCTCCACCAACTCCTTAGGGAAATATCTTGTAAATACTCCACTATGTTCACCAGCTAGTTGCTTTGTCTTTATGCTGTTGTCCAAACCGACATCTTTCCAAAACAATGCTCATAAAAACAGTGAGAGTGGACCAAAGTTACAGATCCTGAAAAAAAGAAATAACATTGAGCTGAAAGAAGTTATCAAGCTCTGTAGGGGTACTGCCGAGTCCGGTGATAAGTATCTGCCACGTGGTCATGTAATCCTTTGTAAATTTCAAATTATTGATTAAGGCAACTTTGAATAAATTTATAATTTTTGCATCTAAATGTCCTTCCATCTTTGTCCTTTTTTCTGTAAAATTGGACTGTTCTTGGCTACACACACCTGATTACATTTGGAGTCAAGAGCACAACGCTTTCCTTTTTGTTGATAATCACCACGTTTTCACAAAACTGCGAAATGAAAATCAAGAAGTCAATTACATTTTGTGTCTTGATGCAAAAAGCACCTGCTGCCATGACCAGACACCTGCCAAAAGAGGTCATGCCCGGACTGTATGGACTCTGATTGATAGACGTTGACTTTGTGCAGCTATTCCTGCTTTAATTCACAATTTCACTATTAATACCATGACACACACTTGAATTAGGCAATTAAAGGAATATTTACCCAGAGCCACAAGTACAGAGTAGTAAAGGAGCAAAAGTATCACATAAAAAAGCCCCAAAATCATATAATGAAAGTAAATACTGTAAGTTCTAGTGTCATCTCGGTCCAATGAGAGGGACTTCTTGTCTGCCGCAGGCCTCCAAAGATTTTCATTATTTTTCCAGAAGTCACCAACTGTCCAAAACCTCTGACTGCAAGGCCATGAGAACAGCAGATCCATTGAGAATATTCTAATTCCCAGAAGCTTCGTCTGTGGAGATTCATCCATTCTAATCCTATGAGTTATCTCCTATCAGATAAGGTCCCCCAGAGTATCTCATGGGACGCAGCTCCAGTTTGTTTACTGACGGCCACTTCTTACGTCACAAGGTCACAGTGTTTCATGTTCAGCATTCCACGTCCTGCAAATATAATGAAACATGCTGAGCGACGGCTGAGGACAGATGGCTCAGAGCCTACTGTTGTTGAGCCTCATCATTTCATTTAATCTTTGTTTAATGTAATAATGAGGCTTTTAATAACAAGTAAACTCACCTTCTGTGTGGATTTTATTGAGAGGAATGGATTTTACTATATTGTCACTGATACAATAAAACTTTTTTTTAAATGTAATCTTTTCATAACATTTCATTCAATCACATAACAACTTTTTCCACATTACTTGTCCCAAGGTCAACATGTAAAATAGTTTTTTTGGACTTTGCTGCAGCGACAAATGAACTGTCACATTGCAAATAACCAGTGCTAAAAAATAAGTTACATTTAGGGTGCAAGTCTCATTATAATGGCTGCAGAAGACAAGAACACTGACATGACCCCTAAAAAGTCCCAAGATAAATTGATAATTCTCATGTTTTTTTTCTAACTTTTTCCTCCTAACTATTCTTTACTTCCAACACACATGTGATGAAATTTTACACTAGAATTATCGTGTAATAAGCCAAAAAAACCCAAACATTCTATAGGGCTAGAAAGATTGTCCTGTAACAGAAAAGTAACACACTGGATCGCTGCAGCTGCAAACGTGCCATCAATGTGCTATAAGATCCCAGATCAGTCGTGTAGAGTAGTATGTATTGCTGCAGCCTCTTTGATGCTAATGAAGCTCCAAAATGTGACAGGGGCCTCATTCCTGCCTATGCATTGAAAAAATGAGGTAATGTGTTTAGCCTGACCCCACACTTCAGCCTCTAACACCTCAATAACCCAAACAGGATCATGTTTGCTGAAATCACCTCCTCCACATTCAACAGCATGGCAGCAAAACTCCTCCGTCTGCTTACCAGCTCCTCTAGAATCATATACGCACAGTATCCCAGTCGGCTTTGCCTCCATTCACATACACTCTATTATAGATAAACTAATTCTCATCCTCATGATTCGATTTAGAGGAAGTAATTATTGTTGACAAATCAGCCACCTCCCACATAGATTGGAATTTCTCTCCCTTGTTGGTAATGAGGACATTACCAGTGGATGTGGCTGACACGTGCCAGGGATACATTAAGATTGGCAAGAAAGCCATTATTCATCCTCTTCATTGACGTATTTTCAAACATGTACATTTTTGTATACAGATCTTTGGGAATTTTTATGTATATAATCACTTAATTTTTCATTTTTAGGGCTTGCAGGACAACCACGTGTTGGAATCTATAAGAGACTAACATCTTTTCATTTTTATTCTGCCTGTTCTCTTGCCATAAATCAATAGTCTGGGAGGATGTCTCAGGATATCAAACAGGTTGCGAGGAGTCGACAAAAAACTCAATGATTGCATGATTGGGCTCAGGAATGTACTGTACATGTCAGAATACCTCAGTTTCTAAAAGCATAGCAGACACTGTAATTTACTGAAACTGTGAACGCCTCGCATCCATAAGTACAGTAGCTGCTTTACCTATGGTATTCTCTTCATCTATCACACACATGCAACAGCAACAAATGATCTTTTTTACTAAGACGGGCGAGTTCTTTCGAAGGAACCACTGTGAGATGAAGGAATAGAAAGAGACCACTCCCCAGTAAACAAGAAGCACTTTCCACTGGTGTGTATACAGCTGGACTTGCACCAAAGTGAGGATAGTGTCACTGAATAAATGTTTGTGGAGCTGCATGCACGCAGTCATTTGTATAATGTCATCTTGGGGAGAAAAAAAAAAGCCTTAAAACTGGGGCAGCTTTTCTGTGTTTGCGTGCTGAATTACTCTCGAATGATACATTGGAAATTCAGGGTTCTTATTCCGTATTGTGAGCCTCTGAAAAGTTTTGCTTGAAAAGCTGCTGGTTGCTTGGGTAGAATATGTAATACAAGAGAAAGTCAGCTGCACTGCAGGAGCACTGCTCAGTCAGAGCTTCCTAAAACATACGTCCCCCCCCCCCCCTCTCCCTCTATCCTCCCCCCTCCCACCTCCTCTCTGTAACCAACACACTGTACACACACAGTCTTCTCAGACTGAGTGTGAGCGTCTCACCAGCCAGGATGACTGGAGGAGCTAGGACTGCATAGACTGCAGTGTTGAGAGAGTGTGTGTGTGTGTGTGTGTTTGTGTGCGAGTGCATGTGTGCGTGTATGTGCGTGTATATGTGTCCGAGGGCGGACTCCTTTGCTGTAATGGTGCCCCATGTGTGACTGTGCTGACCGCAACAGCCATCCAGTCCACAGCGGAGACTTTCTGAGCATGCAGATGGTGTGAGCAGTCAGGAGAAAAGTTTATTACAGCTCGCCTGAGCCTCGATCCACTCTGGACACACCGAGTTAGTTCAGGAGGGAGGCAGCAGCAGCAGCAGCTGAGGTGAACTTCAGCTCGTCTCATCCCAGGATTTCTGTTGATGTCGATTGATTACCTGTCACTGGATTGGATACAACAGTTGTGCATCACCACACATCAGAGCTGAGGCTGTTTATTTGGAAGGTAAGCGTGCTGCTTTATTATTATTATTTGTTTTCTGAGATATTGTTATATATTGGTGATTTTGTGGCAAATGTCTGCACTGTTCTTGAGTCACATTCACATACATCTGTTTGTAGGAATGTTGGTCCAATCTAAGAGGGGTTGAGTGACACTTTAAGTGATCTAATTTATATTTTTAGCAGGTTTTCCCGAAGCTGAACTTTATATAAGACTGCAGTACTAACACCACAATCTCTAGAATAGCCCTATATCGAAGTAGCTATGACATTTGTCATTTTGGGGTTCCTGGACCTGTTTTATATTTTGCTTGTGTTTCATTTACTTGCAACACATATGACTCCAGCCCACAAGTAGAGGAGGTCAGCTAGTGCCTTCAAATTGCTGAACAATGACAACATAAATCAACATTTTCTCTCTTTTTTTTGCATAACCTTTTCAGTCAAGGTTTCAGCACCATTCATTTTCCAATTGATTAGATTACCAAGTTAAAAGAATGTGATGTATTTCTAATGTGTAACAGTAAACTGCTGACACAAGTCATATTGAGTCATGCAACCGTCATATTGAGACTGGAGTAGAGATGCCTAAGAGGAAATAAGTGCACAACTTTTGGTTTTATATAGATTGGGTGGGTGGGCCTGCTGGGACTCTTGACTAACTACATTCATTATCTAAAGCGTATTATCAACATTTTAAACCTATAACAGCATAACTGTAATTTACTGTAAATAAGCATAGCCGTGACTTTTGGACAGCTGGAAAGCATCAATTTTCTGTATTTTTAGGTCAGTTTTAGTCATCTAATTAAAATACACTGCACTTACTGTACTGTCACTGTTGCTGGTCCATCATTTGCAAGGTCAGGTGCGGGACATGTATGGTGATACTGCTGCATATGCCATCTGAAACCCTGACCCCCAGTCTAGCTGTCAGCTGGCCAAAACAGAAAACAAAATCACGTCTGGATTAATGTGCTAGTTGTGCCGCCTGTGCAAGGTCTGCCGCTGTCATGCTGTCATGAAAAAGGAGGCAGAAAAAGAGAATTAGAAAATATGTGTAAATGTTGGGGGTAAATGTTGATTAAGTGGCAGGGAGGACAAAATCTCTGACAACTTGTTCTCCCCACCTGGTGTGTTAGGATGTGAAAGCAAATAAGAAACGAGATGAGGTAGAAAGGGGGGGAGATGATGACCCCCATGTGCCAGGAATGTCTGCAGTGCACAAACTGTGCTGCTGGAAAGCCCGGGGATCAGGTTCCCCATGTCAGCTGCCGCACTCGACCGTTCCCAAGTCTAACTTCTGCGATATCTGCTTATTGAGAGGGAGGGAAGGGATGGAGACGAGGAGGACTGCAGCAAAACTGTGGTTGTGATCAAAATGGAAAATTCCTAGATAAAGGGAATAGTTTGACTTTTTGAGAAATATTCTTATTTGCTTTCTGGCAGACTGTCTGTCTGTCTGTCCGTTGCTTCAAATTTACCATAAAAACATGAAAGTTCTATCAATCCTCTCATCTAACTCTCCACCATGAAGCTAATTAGCGTTAAAATGTCAGTCATCTCCTTTAATATTGCTTACATTAACCTGACACAGGAATTTCCCCCAGAGAAAATAGGAAGGTGACATTTCTGAAGGTTACAGTGCAGAGTCACCTTTCCCCTAAACTGCAAACCACTTCTCTGAGGGATAATCACTGTGATCACAGGTGTGATTTTCAGTTCGCCCTCTCCCTTTGTGACCGAAGCAAGGAAAATATTGCTTGTGTCCACGTTGCTGCACGACGGAGAATAGCCACATCAACAGTATCATTCATTCAGTTGTAACGATGTGTCAAACTTATGCAGAATGAGTCAGCGGTCAGTTTGAAGTCTTCACCCTCGTTTCTCCATGGGGCTGCTGCTCAGCTTCCCAGACATGCTGTGACACATGGCATTGAGGATAATAGAAAGGGAGGGGTGGCGATGTCAGCGAGTGGGTAACGAGTGCAAAAGCGCTGCATTGTAGAGTATGAAGGGGGCCACATATGGTGTCTAAATTGGTCTGCAGACAAAATAGACATTGACTCATCACATTGATTCATACAAGAAAGCCTGGGAGTTTATTTGGCATTTCAGCAGCTGCAGCAGCAATTAGAAATTTTATCTCCCAGAAACAATTCTTCTGTTTGTGATACATTATATTGCCCGCCCTCAACCTCTCTTCCTGCTTCCATCCATCCACCTGTATCTCTGTGAATCACTGTATGAAAGGTTAGCTTACCTTCAGTGTTAAATCACTACTCTCTAATCACTAATCAAGACCTAACTCGTGCGTGTGTTGGATGGAGTAATGGATGGGGGTGTGAGCACTTCCATCTGAAGCTCTTCCTCTTTCACATCCTCTTCCAATGATTAGCACAGCAACAGCACAGCGAGAAACAAGCCCCCTTCTTTCACCTCTTTTCAGCAGGAGTGTAACAGAAACAGACCGCTCTCGAGGTAGCAGCTTTGCTAGGGTTATATGTCTTTAACACATGTGGGTCATGGAGGCCCTACTGTGCAGACGTTAAGGGGGAAGGTTGTTTAGGGATATTTAAAGGGTCAACAGCATTGACTGGCAATGTGAAATTCATGTTTCTTCGGTTCCATGTTTTATGGTGTTTTTTGCTGTTCACAGGGTACAAATTGGTTTGTGCACATACACACACACAAAAAGGACTTTGGCAAATCTAATGGCTTTAGCCAATTAGCCTTGGAGAGATGGTTGCTAATGTGACTCAGACAGAGGTTTTGTAATTGCCAGGTGGATTGAATCAGCTGTCAAACATGCTGACTTCCAGACACAATTAGGTTTTCACACGTTGTGTGGGGTGGCTTTGTGGTGGTGTAGTGGAGAAGACAGACATCATGTGATAAAGTTTGTTTGTTTTTTCAGAAAGAAAAATAGTCTGATGGTTTATGGACATAGATATAGATAGAAAGATAGAAAGAAAGAAATGGCAGCTATTTAACGCTTCATTCATCTTTGCATCATCCAAGGAAAGTTGGCTCTGGCTTTACTGGCAAGCACAACGGCTAATGTGGCATACAGCAGCTGCTGAAAATGCAAAACTGAGGACTGAAGACAGACAGATGGTAATGACGCTGTCAGCCTCATGTAAAAGGACATTAAAAAAAAAAAACATAAAGAATTCATGTGTGCGATTCATCAGTGAATCATTAAAGCTTCAAGTGGGAGATTATGTCGACCACTGTAATCATTGATAACTTTTAACATGAACCCAAAATGCACATTAACACTGCGAGTTTTCACCAACAAAATCTTGTGAAAAAATATTTTATTGAAGATCTTCTTTGGTAATTTATTGTTGCTATACCCCTCTCCTGAAAAGCTGTCCAATCATATTGTAGTTTAGCCACCGTAAGCTGTAGCAGGCCTGCCAAGCTTCCGATTTCTCCCGAGTTTGCAACATGTTGTCTTTTCTTTTAGCTCTAACAAAAAACAAAAAGAGCATAAAATATAACAAAAGGATAAAACTGTCTGTTTATTGGCTCTAAAAATCTGCAATTGTTAGCATGCCTAGCTCACTAGCTTATAGCCAGAGAAGCAACCGAGCATATACTTCCGAAGCCAAAGACATCAAATAGCTAGTTTGTGGAGTTAAAGTTCACATTTAACATTATAGGATAAAATTATAGCAGCTCTGTCCTGCTCCTTATTAGACTTGTCATCTGACATAGTCTGGTTTTGCATTTGTCCTAATATTTGAATATTGCATAATGCTCATTTTGTCCACAAAGACAAAGACTTATCTAAAGATATAAAAATACTCACATATGAGAAATCCCATACCATAGCCTGCATTATCACAATTACGGAAACTGCAATGGTTTCAACCATTTATCAGACATGCCTCTATAGGCCCATGCAAATGTAAGAACAGTTCACCCCAAAACTGAAAATCCAGTCATTATCAATTCACCCAAATATCGATAGAAAGTCAGGTGAAGTTTCTTATAGTTCACAAAACAGTTCTGGAGCTTCAAGGCAAAACAACATTACAGCATTCTCCTAAACAGCTGAAGAAGACAGGGACATGTTTTCTTTTCATCCTGAACACAACTCATTCAAAAAAATATTTGTACAAACTAAATATCCTGCAAAAAAAAACAATTATTAGTGCTTTGCGAATACCATATTCAGATTCGGGCTCCACCCCTTTTCTGAAATCAAGGGCACATCCTCTCAAAGATTGCCAAACATTTAAAGTGGTGACACCATGGTAAACTTCATATGTGCAGTAAGAGAATGGTAAGTTTCAGTGAAAAAGGGGGCAAAGCTTAGCAAATAGTCAACAGTTTGAAAACTGTGATTTAATTCCGGAAGATATCCATAAAATGCACTTAGCACATTCATGTTTACCAGTTAGGCTTTTGTTCCTTTATAGCAACCACAGAATGTGAAAAGCAGCAGTTCTAATTTTGTTGGGTCCAATTTTCTCTCTTGACAGATTGCTCCCTTGCTGCCGTTGAGATCGGCCACTTCCTGTGGTCACAGAAGATTTCCTGCCACTGTCCCTATCCAACACCAACATTTTTTAGCAGTTTGGGCAACAGTCTGTTAAGTCTCAATTAGGGGAATTATCTTTTTGCAGCCTAAAATGTATGATTGAGGTCACTTTAGGTTGTATTTTTATCCCCCAAAATCTTCCCAACCACAGCTTTAATTTCCCAGAGGATGAGCCACACTATGAAATGAGGCCTTCTTTGCTCCGAACCAGCTCAGTTCAAACAAAGACATGTCAAACAGCCATTGGGGCGTTCTGTGTGCTGTTAGTTTCAGTACTTTGCTATATGGGGAACAAGATGTAAGCACTGCCCTGAGAGGAGTCCTGTAAGGACAAGGAAGTCTGAAGTGTCATGTTTTACAGTCTTACCACACTTCCTTTCTTGTTTAGGTCTCTAGATATCTTTATTTTTATTCCGTGCATGCATGGGTATAATGTTATTCATGATGTAGCCAACATATGGTGCTTCATAAGTTTCATATGAAGAAATAACTGTATTATAAACTTTGCTAACACTATATGTAAGGCTCCATGCATGCTGTGTTATGATCCCATAGCACCTAACAAAAGAAAGAACCCCTTTTAATTATGCATAGGAAAAACATTGAAAATCTCAAAATTGAAAAACAGCTTTTATCACTAAAGACATGTCCAGTAGCTGTAAGAATTTGACCAACAGATGCATATTTTTTATGCATTGACAGATAATACTAATGTGCCAAAATGGTGGATTGAAATATTTGTACCCATCAAATTCAGTCCGTCCATGCTCTTCTTTTTTACATGTTGAGTTTGAGTTTATTCATTTTTATTTGGCTGCCACAGAGCCGCAGATAAGTTGTTTGGTGCATACCACAGAAACCTTCAGGGATTGAGCTCTGACTAGCTTTGTGTTGTCCTTTCAAGTGTACAGTGTGTGTTTGCGGTGTGAGTGTGTGGCTCTTTGTTGCTGTTGTTTATAGTGAAGGTCAGGGTGTCTCTTCCCACTGACTGGCCAAAGTTCTCAGATGCGATATGTGAGAAAAATTCCTCGACTGGAGATTTCTTGAGAGTTAAGATAGAAGCAGATGGTAAAGTAGATTGCTAATTGGCGCTTTGGAAATTAAATGGTCCATCATACTGCCGTGTTCCTTATTCTAGAGATCAGAAGTCATCACCAAACTCAAAGATGAAAATTGGGCTTTGTGTTAGTTTCTAAATGTCTTTAGTTTTTCCTGTGTTTTTCAGTGCAATATAAAGTTTTTAAAAAGCGTTTTTGCTCTCAGCTCACATTAAGCAACCTGTTATTTACCATTTCAATTCGTAGCAGCTTAACTAGACCCTGTGCAGGAGGCATGAAATTGTAAATGGGCTACCAGACTGGTAACACAACAGGTGACTCCATCAACAGATGCGTGCATCACTCCTAGACTCTTATTTATGCTGTGTGTATGTGTGCGTGTGTGTTCATGTGTTTACTTACGGATTGCTTAAGCTAAGAGAATCAAGTAGGGTCTAGAGGTTAATCCGCCTCAATATTAACGTTAAATGATCCCACATAATGAAGAATTTTCCCTTGAATGAACTTGATGATAGCTCTTACTGCTGTTGAAGAAAGAGCACTGCCCACGTTTTCCCAAACAAATCCAGCATGAAAGGCGAGCCAAGATGGACTATATACTGTATAATAAGTAAGTTATGGCCACCACAGTGCAAAACAAGTGCAAAGCTGCTATTTTCGCATAGGAATCCAGAGTAGTGAGCATGTGTTTGCATGTACATGCATACAAGACGTACATACTTGAGCTGTGCGGGTTTGAAATCACCACAGCAGACCTGCTGCACTTGCTGCACTGCTGCCTGGAACACTGCTCGGTTGCATCTGGTCCTCATCTGGATGTGTGGGCTGTTTGAACTTCCACCAAGGCAAGCTCAACCAGAGCCACTGATAACATGGCAATGCTTAAAGCTGACGACAGCAAGTCCCCAAGTAGTAGCACGTGTCACTGAACGATGCAGAGGTTTAAACAATATAGCATATTATGTCTGTGGGGTTGATTGACTGCATGCGTGAGGGCACTCTTGTATGTACTCTGCAGTCCAGGCGAGGATATTTGTTGCATTTGATCAGATGTCATCTGCTTGAATAATAAAGGTTTTGTCTTAAAATTTTCAAAGACGGTTCAAAGAGACAGAGAGACAACAGTGAGATGAGAAAAAGAATGGCAGGCCAACATATGCAGGTGGGAGACACAAGAGATAGATAAAAGAGATTAGAAGTGTGGCCTGTGGTCTTGTTATGTGGCTTATTCCTCCTCCCACATTTCCCCTTGTGCCTTTGTCTCCTTGCAACACTCAACTCTGTCGGCCTTAAACTCCACAGTGTTCCGTGATTGGACTCCACATCACAAAAACCCCAAAATAGTGATATCTAGCCACACAGATACTGTAGCTTAGGTGTTACTTTGCTGAGGTTTTTGAGAGTGACAGGTGGTGCATGTTGTTATTATGACTGAAAATGAAATTGGAAAAACTCAACTCGGGATAATTCACAGAATCTGCTGGAAGAAAATGGTTTCCGTTGAATGGACTGAATGAAGAGTTAAAATGAAGAGACGTGTTGCTGCTGCGTCTGTGTTGGACTGTGGTAATTGCTACACTCTCCCTATCATACCAGTACATTCCTCTGTTGGTTGGATTATTGCAGAATATTGGCACTTTTACTGAAGGAGAGCATTTATAATTTCTGCATCATGTGATATGTTGCAGAATGTTTCCCCTACCTAATATTTACCTTTTGCCTACATCAAACTTACAACTTCTTTAAAACTACACTGTTTTGCCTTTTTTACTCCTGCAGAATAGAGTTGCTGTAATGGACGACCAGTGTGTGTCCCACAGCAGTCCCCAGCGCAGTGGAGGTCAGGCCAGCACAGAGATCCAGAGGCAGGGACGCCCGAGTGTCATCAGGTGTGGGTGGCTCAGGAAGCAAGGGGGTTTTGTCAAGACTTGGCACAGTCGCTGGTTTGTTCTGCGAGGGGATCAGCTCTACTATTACAAAGACGAGGAGGAGACCAAAGCCCTGGTAAGGCTGCAAACACACCGGAACACTAAGGCTAGACAGATACAACATATTTCACAGATTGTGCATATAGGATTCATTACTTTATATTGACAAAAAATGACCTGATGGCAATTAAATCATGCAGGAACTTACATAATGGAACGTGTGTTAGTACAAGCAGTATGAATAGTCTCATTAATATTTAAGTATTGTGTTCAGTTTGTGCTGCTATACAATGTATAGCATGTATAAAAGATGTACTTGCAAGGATTGCTGCAATTAATTAGTCAATTAATTACACCATTATTATCATTGCAACCATTTTAGCTGAGTTTGAGGGACCACCATATATAGGCTCTACTGTATATATTCTACATTGTGGACCTTTAAGCTCCTTACTAACTGAGAGAAACTGATATAAATGCAAATAATTTTTGCATTTATATCTTTTATTTTATACATCTTATTCAAATTGCTTGTCAAAGCCCAGAATGCATAGTAGTTCATCACCAAGTGGCAGGCTAATGTCCCACTTTCCTGACTTACTTCCATTAATGTAAAATTACTCTGCTGTACTTCTGCAAACCAAAGGACCATCTGTTTCTATCTAACGTTTAAGGTCCTGCAATGTTATTTTGAGTGTTTTTTTTAAAAATAATTCCTAGTAGTTTTAAAAATACATGAGCAAGCTAACGTAGCTTTCATGTCTCTGAAACAACTGACTGATTTCTGCACAGCAGATGCGTCTTACAGTCAAATAAGACAAAAAGATCCAGCTCTGATTCAAATGACTCAGGGCGTTTTGGCTGTTTGGCTTTAAGTCAAAGCAAACTGTTGTGAGCTTGTTTTGTCTGAAGCCGACACGCAAAGCTGACCTGAAAGAAGGAGACAATGAGCGATGCAGACAATAAGGCCGTCTCTACCGTTACTGTAACCAGGCAGCATCTCTCGCTGAGCATGTGGAGACTGAACAAAGAAGCCCGACCAGACAGACTTTTGATTCTCATTACAGAGAAAAATCACACATGTGAAAACATGAAAGAGAAGGGATGAGTGGTAATTACTTTCACCAGGTTACTTCAATAGTGCAGGATTTAAACAAACTGTCTTTGCTGAAGTTGAACTGACAACCTGGAAAAAGGAGAAATTAGAATCTGTTGTTATTGATTTACTTCTGTTCCCAGGGATTGCCTGACGCAACTGAATACAGATTACAAATAATATAGAGTAGTTTGACATCTTTGAAAAAACGCTTTCTTGATGAGAAGGTCGATATCATTTTCATTTCTGTCAGTTAAACATAAAGCAACAGCTGGGAGACAATTATTAACTTAGCTTAGCAGAAAGACTGGAAGCGGAGGGAAACAGCTAGCTTATTTTATCCACAAAAAAAAATCCACCTAGCACTACATTCATATGGATTTTTATCTATGAACAGAGCCAGGCTACCTGTTTTCCACCTGGAGTCTGTTCACAAGCTGAATATTGTTTAATCCTTGATTCAGACTTTTTTTAAATCAGTCAGTCAAATAGCAGTTCCGTTACGCACTCAATAACTTCTCAGCTATTTATTAGTTTTACCCTTTTGCATTTCTGGAAGCCAGATGTTTCACACCAGAAGCCCTGTTCTCACCTGCACACACACACACAAAAATACACAAAGAACTGAAACTTTTTCTAATATCTATTCCATCCAAACAATACCCTCTTTTTCCAGAGGAAACTTGAACACTTGAGCACAAGTGAAATCTTCATTCTCCTCCTCTACCCACACTCCTTTCTCTGGCTGATTTCCCAGCAAGCTCAGCTCAGCCAAACCCAAGCCACATCAGCAGGAGAAGTCTCTGAAGGTTAAAGCTCCAGACCTGAAGGTGGGCCACTGGCCAGATACAAGAGGGGGGATATTCTGCACTGCTATTTCTGGCTATAGCTCTGGTTCTTAAGCATGAGTGTGCTCGTATATTAGGAGCTCCAACATGTTTCCTTAGTTCTTGATGCTGTGAATATCCTGAGGGAATGATGCAAATTCTGTGAAGCAGTTTTCATAATTATTTTCCAGAAAAAAACAAGAAACAATTTGTTTCCCATTAAAATATCCTTGTCATCTCTATTTATCCAGACTGAAATGTTATTCATTAAAGTCCCTACAACTTCTGCAACCTATTCTTTCCTACTTCTGAAACAGAGCCAACATCAATTTCAGTTAAAAGTAAAATATTTTTGCAGAGAATGGGAAATTTCAATAAAAGTAGGTCAGACACAGAGCAGTGCCTTCAAAGTCCTTAAATCTCTGTGACCTCCAAAGTGGAGCAGCATGGAATAGCACAAAAACAAGACCCTAACATGACACAGTACCCAACAGAATACAAGATAACTAGTCTCAGGTTTCCAATGTCCCGAAAGAAAGAACACAAGTAGGGCAAAGAGGAGAAAGAAGTTGTTTGTAGAATCTAATAGTGATGTTCAGGATCAGGGCAAAAACACAAGAACACCAAATGCCTCATAATTTCCTGATCTCCTCGTCCTGAGCCATGAACCACATGATGCAGAGGTGTGAAGCCATTTTTAGACAAGCTATTAATTAATTCTCTGACGCGCTGTGAAGTCTCCATTTGTTACCTGTCATACTACTGCCTCATCAGTGGGAGCAGAAACATCTGCCCCTCTCAGTTGCCCATGGAAACGCAGATGCCAACCAAGCTTGGCCTGATTAGACACGAACAGTCGCACATGTAAACACAAAGGCTGCACCATATTTACTGTACTTTCAACCATGTTCTGCGGGTGTTCTTTTTTATTTTAAGAGTGTTGGAGTTTCATACCAACACATTTTAACCTTGACCACAAATTTACCCGATGAAACCGAAACCAATGAAATTTTTAGTTGCCCTCACATAATGAATTTTTTGGCCACTTTGAGGCAGTGGAAACAAATTATAAATACAACATTTACACATACAGCAGATTTTGGAGTTGTGTTTGTGGCCAATTGTGATTTTGGGGGAAAATGGCTCTTTATTTGCAAAAGCTCCATTATTTTCACTAGCTAGTCACTAATGGTGTCTGTTTGGTGTTGGATTGGTTGCTTAAAATGGCTTTTTATTGGCTTTTCGTTAAAAACAGCTGTCTCTTGCTTTCTATAACGATGCTAAGAGAGCTGTTAGGAGATGATGATGCAACAAAAACAATGAGCTGAGGGGAACTGTAGCATCAGGTGATAACTCTTTCACAGTGATTGTTTGTTGTCATAGAAAATATTGATTATAGTCACTTTAACCTTTGCGGAAGTTCAGATTCCTGCCAACACGGGCACTAGATCAGAAAACACTAAGGACACAACGGGTTATAATGGTTATAATGGGGAGCTAAATGAAAACCCATTTACAGTGGTATTATTTGACTGTTTTATTGGGTTGCGATCATTCATTATGTTGTTGTATGTGCAGCACACATTAAATAGTAAACATAATATACTAAACTGGCCATAAGAAAATAAAAATAACCATACTAAATAACAGCACATAATAACTTTATAGAGAAAAAGATGAAATTTTGTTGCCAAATGCTGTTGCTGGAGGGATTCTGATGTTCGTACACAACATTATTAGAAAGAGCGTATCATTATTTTCAACAAAGGGGACCATATCATGTCCCATAGAGACCAAACCTCTCAGAGCAATGTTCGGAATCTGAAGAATGGCAGTCAGATGGAGGTGAAGGGTCACCGAAAAGCATGCGTAGGGTACGGCACGTGTGGGCTTAGCATCAACATGCCAGCTGCTTGTCCTTACTCGTCCACGGAGACGTATGCACGCACAAGCATGCATGTAGTTTGCTCACATTCTCATTCAGACACACACATACACTCAGATTTCATTTGGCTGAGCCATAAACAAAGACGGTATTCATTCATTGGGTGAAATGCTACGATTATTGTAATTTAAACCACTTAGCATCGTATCCGTATATCAGTGAGGAAGCGTTAAGAACGAATGAATGAGAGAATTGTGAATGAATACATTGAACTAATTTTATTTTATTGTAATGTATTAAGAAATGAAAGACATATCAGAATTTAATTAGGATATTACGATTCCAGCCACAACAAGCCTCACAAGTTAGGTTGTTAATATTCATACCATGATGTGGCCGTGTCTGAACTCGGCCCCCTCATGATCTGAAGAAAAGTAGTTTGCTTTAATGAAAAACTGCATTAAATCAATAATGCAAGAGCGCAATAATACACTGAAAATCCTTTGTTTTCCCTGCTGGAGCTGGAAACAGTTTGACCTTGGCATTTAACAGGAGTAAATATAATCCCGCTGCAGTTCTGTCATTATTCATACAATAGGTTGTCTTACTGCTTCTTTAATGAAACATTAACACGGCACCATCTGTCTGACGATCACTAAAGAGTTACTGTAGCAGTGAGTCAATTGTCAGTTTCTCACTTCTGAATTTGACAAACGCAGACAATAGTTTCACTTGTGACTTTTATAGTTGCATCCTATCATCGCAGAATGTATTCTTGTATCTATACTTGTAAGACTGCAGAGTGTCATATCACATCCAGACATGATCTGACTCACAGATCTGGACAGAACACCCTCTTGTGTACGTCAATAAACACATGCCTGACATCATCCTGTTGTTACAGATCCAAACACAGACTTTGTGTGGACATGGCTGGGTGCCACATAATGCATGAGTGACGTACTAAAAGCTGATTACTGCATCTTCTCTTGTTTTTGAAATTATTACTTTGGTTAGACTATAATATTTAAGTACAGACATATTGTTCAGCAGGCTCAATGCACAGAGCATGTAAAAAGAATCATTAATAAAACAGTTCTGGCTGTCGGTACGCACACTAAATACAGAGACGATACCCTCTGACTCCTGTATGGTGCCTGCATGTCTAATAAGCTCTGTATTGAGGGATGGAAAAGTCAATTAACTCTCGCCGGACTTGCAACAAGTTCCTGCACGTTCTGTTTTCCCAGCACTTTCTCTGTCCCCAATACCTTAGGTGGGAAAGGGGTACTACGATGATGATTATGTTAGGTATGTGCAGGTGCAGGGTAGGCATTTGTACAAGTGGGAGACTTGTACATTTCTTAACAATAATAAGTATGCAGCTGGTGCAGGAGCTGGAATGGTGTATCACATCAAAATTCCTCACACACAACAGGGGTTTTAGTTGGTATCCCCGAGCTGAAGACCTTGGTTGACTGAAAATACTTGACTTTGTAATAGCTATTAGCCTGTGTTTTTTCCTACAGAATAGAATCATAAGTATTTGTTAATGGACAGCAATGGATCACAGGTAGCCTCGGTTTTAGAGCATCTTTTAGATCATTCTTTTGGTTTTCATGCCCAAAATTAATTGTACTCCCTACGCATCATTTTCAACCACAGAGAGACAGAGCTAGCAGCTATCTGCTGAATATAGCGCAGCATTTAGCAGCTAAAGAGCTAGATGTTACAATCAATAGTTGATGGAGACCAAAATGGAGCTAAAAGGAGAGCGAATATTGGACCTTATGGATTCTTCAGATGGACAAACATGACTCTAAATGAAAGCTAATAGTGCTCTGTCTCTGTATGAAAAGCAAACTGTTCGCTTACCACAAAGTTTTAACTTGAAGGACGAGTTCAGAGTTTTTTGGCATGAGGTGGCAAGTTAAACCTCTGATATCAAAGAAATATTTTTTAGCTCAGGTTAAAAGTTGCAAATCTTTGGAGGCCTATCCAGCTGGTGGCTTCCCATATTAGAAATGAACTTCATGTGGACAAGCTAACAGAGACATTTTAAGGTCTATAGGTGAACTAGGTGATCCTTATTTTGTATGACAGGTCACTGCTCAGTCAATCTCGAGTCAGCGACAAAGGTGACCTGTCAGACAAAAATGTGAATCAGCAGTATCAGTTCATGGCATATAATCCACTCCACTGTGTCCTCTAAGATGCCCTGGAGGGAGGAGGTCTGAGAGCAGAATCAGATATCAGAAGGACACAAAAGACGTGTGCTCTTGTGGATGCTTTAAATATTTATTTCATGTTGCCTTCTGGCTTTTTATGTTTCTGTTAACTCAGTCCTCATTCCTCATGTTCATTTTGGACTGCAGGGAGATTTACAATCATGAGTCTCTGAGCCCAAGCTAATATCGAAACACTACTACTGGTAAGTAGGCTAACTCAGACCACCTTATATCTAAACTTTAAGACTTCTCTTTTATCTTTGGTTGTTTGTGGAAGTCACCCTCCAATGGAATATCCTGTATCTTAATAATACTGACAGGTTCAGAGTTAGAGAATAGATGAAATGATGCTTTTCTGTAAAAATGCATGACACCCAGGATTTCACCAGCTTTTGAGAGAACTTAAAGGGTAGCAGGAAGGAAAAAGTTTCAATTTCCATTAAGGCTACGTCAAGCTGGAGTGCATGTGCAAAAGGACATCAATATGATGACCTTGCTTTATTACAATACACTGTTTATCACAGCAGTCCAAAAGTATTGGATCATAAAGCTGCTGTTTTTATCTGAAATGTTTCATGATATCTCTGTTGCAAAGGGATTGCATGTCCTGCAAACAATAACTGACCATGTTTTTTTTATGATAAGCGGACAATATACAGTATATATTACTGGTATGGCAGTACTGTTGGATTTCTACTGATAAAATACTGGACAAAATTACTACAGCAGCTTTCAGGTATTTTGTTGCATCAATGTTTTAATAACACTTTGTGTCTTGAACAATTGCGGTCTGTAAAATGAGTTTTTATTAAAGCTACTGTATAAATATCACTACTTGGCACAATTCCTTGTAGGTATTCATGCTCCCCAGAGGAAGAACTCCACACAAAATGGTTGTAGGCAGACTCATGAAATTTGCTGAGTTCATGCTTCTATACTCAAATACTCATTTGTATCTCTGGGTATCTGGTATCCTTGTCACATGTGAACATTTAATGTTGATGTCTTTAATTCATTTACTGTATTTTTTTTTCCTAATTTGTAGCTCAAACATCCCCTGCAGTGATGGGAATAGTTTAGAGAGTGCAGACTGCATTCAAATCAAATCATTCAATCTGTGTCATTTCATTAATTTCCTCTGGCATAGCCAAACTAAATGTCATCATATCATCACTTCAGAAGATATCCTGTATCTCAAGGCTTTATTCTAGGCTACACCATTCTTGGTAGCCAGTTATCTTCAAGTCATGTTTATCATCGAAGACTCCAGGCAGTCTGCTTTCTCAATGTCTCACTTTACTCATCTGTTCCCCTCTATTTGGTTTAAAGAAACAAAGCTCTTTGAGTCAAGTTTAATTTGTGGACTGTGGAACTCTTTATTCTTTTTATTACTTTAAACTTGCTCCAGTTAAGATGTCTGGTGTGGTTTCACTGCATTATTTATGCATTATTGAATGCTTAGATATTTGGTAACTGATCACATAAACAAACTTCAGTGCAAGAATAGTTAATGAACAGGGATTTATGGTTTCTCTCTGTTGGTGCAGCTGTGCTCTGGTTTTAAAGGTGGGACCGCGCCGTAACTGAGAGCCCAGCTGAACTAGCTGCAAACTAATTTGACTGGGAAAAAGGTTTTATGAGCAGGGATATGCCTCCTGCCTGCCCTGTGGTTGGTTATTTGTATACTTTGCAAGCCAAAGTAGTGATGCCTCCTGCAGGTGTGCTCTAGTTTTAAAGGTGTGTATATACCGTGCTGAGAGTTCAGCTGAATAAGCTAGTCGTAAATACAGTCTGTGTCCATAATGTCATGCAGTACTTTTCATAAAATTGGATCCACACGCTCAACCCTCCACATTTACAATTTGCTGTGCAAAGAATTAACAGTTAATCATTTCATTAAAAACCACAACTTGAAAAAAGCGAGAATGTCTTCCGAAGACATCAGTATGCAGTATGACACAGTATGCCCTTAGAATGACACAACGCTTCATAGCTGAACATGTTTTGTATATTATAAATCATAAAGCACATAGAGTCAAAGGAGCACCCTGACATGGTGACATAAACACAGTACTTATAGCCAACATACATTTAATATGGATCAACAACAAACTTTTAGATCTTGTCTATACATAAACAGTATTGTATGGACATTAGTATATCCTTATATATGAAAAGGAACTATTGTTGATATACTTCTACAACATGCATGATGCATGTTATGTAGCGTCATAATGTAACTGAGTCCCCTGTGAGTACACTTTTTATAAGATTTCACAGTAATTGCTTTATGTTCTGTTTCCTTACATTTCATGATTTGAGAAATCTCATTATTGTTAGATCTTATTCTATTTAAAAAGCACTCTCTGTTTAGACAGAAGATATTTTATGAAACCTTATATGTGGAAATTCTTGGATGAAGATGAAAGGCCTCTTGCAGGCGGCATCAATGACAGGTATTACTGCAAGAAAGTGACAGGACACTGTGTCTTTTTTGCTTTTTCTTGTAGGGATCTTGTAGTCTTTGATGGATTTAGTGTGTGTGTCAAAGAAGGATGCTTGAGGATGTCCTTGTTGTCTGCTTCTGCAGCTCTCAGGCCCAGATTTTGTTGCACGTTATACACAATTATTTGCTAGAAGGTTCTGTGTGTTTGTATTTAGTGCCAGAGAGTCTACCTGCATTAACTGTTCAGACCATCATATCAGATAATAAGTTTTTCCATTCTTCTTTCTCTACTGTTTTAAAAATCATGTTGGTCTGCCACTCACTGTTTATAACAAACACTTCTTTTGGTGATTTTTCCAACTTTTTAATTCGCCTCTTATTAACCTCTTAAACCCTTTCAGTCTTCTCAGTATTTTCATTCTTCACTTGTCATTCACCAACAGTTAATCCTCCAAGAAAATAAAAATTAATGGAGAAGTCTGGCTGTTTTTTCCACTCTATTGCATTTGACTGGCATATTAATATTTTAGTGAATGTTGCAGCTGTGGATTTACTGAGTGTTTTACAGTGGCTTTTGAACGGCGTTCAGCCATCAGAGCTGAAGACCAGAGCTACCTGTTTTATAACTGGGAAATAATGATGACATTTATTGGATTGATGGACTCAGTGGAGCGATCAGAGCAGAACACCCGTTAGTAGCTCTTTGTCACTTCACCTGTCTTCGAATAGACAGGTCATATAGCAGGCAAAAAAGAGACTCAAATTGTGTAAAGAATAAACACATTGACAGACATATGCACTTAGACTCTTACTATAGTCTACATAGGAAAAAAGTATACGCACCGTCTCCAGGACTCCTACTGAGTTTGACTTCCTGTGTCTGAGAGGTCACTGAAGCTGGAGAACAGTAATTATTGGATAAAAGACCTACTGATCAACCAGCCAAGGTTTAATGAGCACTTAAATGATCTGTTACACCAATAACTTCTGGGTAATTGACTTCAGTGTGAGCATTTATCTGTTTGCAGTCTGAAATCAATTTTTGCCCCGCAATATATTGCTCTGCATTTTATTATCTTGCCACATGTTCTGTTTTCTACACTCATTCATCAAACCAGATCATTATTTAACAAATTAAGGTTATATCTTAACTTACACTTCACACTTGACTGATGTTTTAGTGGACTTGAGCACATTTTGCTCATGCTAGAGACACAATCTCCAAGAGATATTCCAGTGGCGTAATAGTTATGTTGGAACCAGAAGTGACAGTCCGATCACATCCCCAGGTCGTCAGGTACTGACACTTTGTCATGTCCCTTCTCGTCTCATCCAGATGCACAAAGTACCGTTTGGCATTTGGATGAGACACACAAGGGTTTAATGTACCTCCAAGGCAAACACATCAATACCAGATGATCTGAACAACTGAACAAGGTGATGTAGTTTACAAATCAAGAAAGTCCCAAGAGGGGTTGAGGTCAGGGTTGAGTAGTGGGTCACACTCAAGGCTTTCATCCAGGATGCCTGAAGTTCACATGTGAAACCAAATGTAACGTAATGTTTTTCTCCCAAATCTAACAATGTGATGTTTTGTGTCTAAATGTAACCAAAATAACCCAGAATCTTGTGCATGTGTGCATGAGACATGAGGGGCACAAAGCTTTGCACGCCACCCACAGGTGCTAAAGGGTCATTTGTGCGTCTGGACGAGACGCGAAGGGCCTTGACAAAACTTCTGCATCTGACGACCTAGGATGAGAACGGTTGAAAGTCACCATATTTGGACAAGCGAGTGGAGCTGGGGAGGATACGCTTTGCTACTCCTCTATCCTTATTGGATCTGAATGAGAACCCGAGGAAACACCCTAATTCATACTTATTTTACTATAAATGGGACCATAATTTACAAAATGAACATCATGCTGTATTGAACAAGAGTTGACTAGTGATTGAGGTCATAAACTCATTAGGAAACTGTTTGCTGAGGTAATAAATCAAGTGAGAAGTAGGATAATCTTCAAGAGTGCATACAATCAGGCAAAGGAGTCACCCCCTTTTGGACACAGACAAAGAATGCAGCTTTAAGCCACTTCCATACTGGCTTCAGACCTGGAAGCACAGTCCGTATTTGATATTTATATCTGTCATTATACTCCAAATAAACTTGACTGTTCACAGAGGCAAAATGTTTGTTTTATGACCAAAAAGAACATCATATGGATTTAATTGCTGCAGCATGTGCAGACTGGTGAGACAAACTTAAGTGGGTGCCACTAACTGAACAGAGCTGTAGTCACAATCAGTAAAAGAAAACACACAAAGTTTGATTTCATTTGGAGCATACAAGGCCTTAGAAACAGCTCCCCGACAGGCTGGGCTGATGCTTACAAGCCTGAGCCTCCTGCTGTAGCTTTTCTCAAACAGATTTCTCTGACATCCTTTTTTTTTGTCCCATATGTGCATGTGCAGCTTTTTGGTTGAGAAAAAAGATAATTGTGTTTGTGTCAATACACTGTTTTGAAAAAAAAAAATTACCTCATCCTAGTTAATGACAATAATAAAATGCAGACAACAGCCCAAAATAGGTTGTTTTCTTTTTTTTCTTTTTTTTGTTCCGTTGGGTTGGGCCAGGCTACCATACTCTTTGCTGGGTAAATATTCCTCTGTCTGGTTGGGTTTGTCTGTAGCAAACAACAGCCCACCAGGGAGGTTGTCAGTATGGAAATTGTGGCTGAGGCTCAGACATGGAGGAGAGGAATCAGTGGTGTTGTGGTTTCACAGTATGGAGGGATTATACAGGTCTTCTTTTTTCTTTTTTAAGAATACTCACATTTATGAAGTCTATCTTACCCGCGTACTCATTTAAGTCATCTTCTGTTTCCCTAGAATAAGTATAATGTGCATGACAAAAAGATCTATCTCAAAGAAGCTTTTAATCCCAAGACACTGAAGCTGAGCAGATTCTCTGGCTGACAACCACATCAAACGGGCTCTTTCATTCCTCCACTTTGGAGCGTGTCTGTCCCATCTTTATAACCGTGCTTCATCTGGGGCCTCAGGTAGGGTTTCCACTTCCTGGTTGTCACAGTTATGGCTCATTAAAGAGCTCTTTCTCTCAGCAGGAAGGAAACTGACTCCCCTCAGATCCTGTTAATGCGTGTGAGTCGTTAATACTGTTAACTGTCACCAAGGCACATCTTGTCTGCATTAACATTAACCCAAATAGAGGGCACTCTAATGACTGTCAGATGCTGCATTGTGGTACTGATGTCCATTTGGTTAATCAAGTCACCGTTTCAGTACATAAGGGATCAACCTGCAGCTGGTCATGTTGTAATCCTTTTTAATAGTCACCCCAATTAGGAGGAAAAAGTGAAGTAAGTACCTACTTTGTCATTTTCATAGGATTAACACATGCAAGTACTTCGTAATTTACTTGGTAAGTTGTGTGTGATGGATCCAATTTAACATTTGTAGTCTCTAATTGATAATCAGCTTTACTTCAGGAGGGTTGCAACTTATCATTAGTTTCATCATCGACCAATCTGACAAATATTTCTTCACCTAATAGATTTATCATTTGGCCCATAAAATGTCTAACAGCCTTTATAACAGACAGTAAGTCTCGACATTACGGTTGCTGAAAAGTTGGCTCTGGAAAAAGCTGATGCTCCTGCTATTTAAAGCAGAGAATCTCTGGCCTTTGATGTCACACAGATGATGTATCATTGTGGACAGAGCTGAGCCAGAGAGATGATGATTCGCTATAATGCTGCCACTTTGCCACATTTTATAACCGCTCAGCTCCATCATCCAGACCTGTCCCCGGGGACCTGTACGCCACCTTCATGGGTGGCAGAGATGCTGATACACATGACAATGCAAAAATCCTTTGACAAACATGTCAGTGTTTTAAACACATTCTTCCTGCGATAATATGTGAGAGCTGGTGTTGAGCTGCTGAGCTCAGGAGTGCTGCTTTTGCAAGAAAACATCTGGAAAGGTTGTACAAAGTGTACTGCTTCGAGATCGAATGGTAAATGTGCAGTTACATGTACAAAAATGAAATGCATTTATAAATTCAATTTATTTTTTGTGGTTTTCAACGAACATGAACAACTGAAAATCAAACATAAAAAATTCTTTTTGTTTGCCTAAATATAAAAAATCACAATAGTATCCGTACCATTCATACAGTGAAAAGTACTTTGATGTATCTATTCAATATAAATAGTCCTTACCTAAATTTACTATCAAAACTACCATTGATTCCTGAATGTTTTCCTGATCATCTGACCAGTCTGTTCTTTATTTCCCACAGGGAACCATTTTCTTACCAGGAAACAAAGTTTCAGAGCATCCAACCAGTGGCGAAGATGGGGGGAAATTTCTTTTTGAGGTCATTCCAGGTAGGAAATGACTTTTTATCTTCACCAAGGACAAAACAGTGATGTTGGCTGGAGCACGAGCATGAGAAAACATAAGGCTTTGATTACCCTTGTCTGCAGCAAATCAAGCCATTTCCTGATTTTGTGTTAACCATTTGTTTGCTGTTTGCTGTAAACTTACAACATTCTTACTCTCTTGCTTCTTGGGCTCTTACTTTTTAATTCCACTAAGAGGAACCTTTGTTTTCTTGCTGAGAGTTAGATGAGAAGATTAATAGCTTAGCTTGGCTTAGTTTAAGGACAGGGGACCTAGCTTGGCTCTGTACAAGGGTAAAAAAAGGGAGCTTATTGAACTAATTCAGTAAAACATACAAAAACCAATATGTAAATGCTATTTTTTTGGGCAGTTTCCCCCTGTTTCCAGTCTTTATGCTTAGCTAGTGTACAGACATGAGAGTGGTATCGGTCAATCATCTCAGCTAACTCTCTGCAACAAAGCAAATGACTGCGCTTCCCAAAATCTCAAACTATTCCTTTCCTATTCCTTTAGTTCATTGTTGAGAAGCTTGGCTCAGAGGCTGACTTAAACCACTGACCATACACGCATACTGCCATGCCAGACGCCATGACACTTTATGGAAACACATTTCAAGACAAAGGAATAGTGGGGTATTTTCCCAGGCAGAGCAATGCCAGGAATGTGTCCATGGAATAGATACTTAAAACACACATGCACACTGGGGAAATGAAGACAGCTGGCAAAAGACAGTAGCAGTGCATCAACAGCACCAGTTGATCCCTCTACAGACAGTTAACCCTGTAAAAAACACAGGATGTGTGCAGCAACTACTTGTATTCTGTTTAGTCTTATCTTTTCCCTGGTGTGCCTCCTCAACAGTTTCTCTCAGCGGAAACCAAAATATACGTTTTGAGACTTTTTCTCATGCGATTTGCGGCTCCCATTGGACACACGCAAACTGGAAAAACTATGTGACCCATCAAATAATGGTGGAAAAGTCCAGGTGTGTCACAGGTTCGCTTGAAAGATTGTGTTTTTGAATGCCGATGACCTTGCTGTTTATTTCATAGTTGCCACATCAGATGAGGATTAACAGTTGCCTGCAGAAACCGTTTTATACCGTTTTAGTTGCTGCTTTTCACTGCAACCATTCCTTGTCCACAATGAAACGAAACAAAGTCAACTTGTCAAATTGTGATTAATAGTTCTTATGGTTGGAAGTGGTTTGGAGAACCAATACAAAAGCTTGGTTAACACACTATTTTTCCATATGCTTGTGAGCCTATGCCACGGTTGAATTTATTTTGATGTATCAGCAGCACATAAGTGGAACAAAAATTGTTTTCTTAGTGTAAAACAGCACTCACGCAAGAAAAGTATGAGGTATTTTGATGCTTTTTTGCTCAAAGACATTTTGATAGATAATACACAGACTGGCTGCTGTGAGTTTGAAAACTTGCAACAAATCTCAGCCATGGGATTAGCGCTCTATCACTATAATATGACTGACATCATCCATATGGATCTAAAATGTCCAAATAATTAGTTATGCTTTTGAATTTGTGTCATTGCTTGGCTAGATAAAGCTGTTATGCACCAAAAAGCTCATTTGTCTGGAAATAGGAGCAAAAGGGAAGTTTCAAAACAAAACTTTATATTTTCATTTCTCTCTGTACTTCAGCTGGAAAATACCTCCAATACAAATGAATAAGCTTTTAAAATAGTGTTTTTTATGCTTTTGACACAATGCTGCACCAAACATTATAGAGAACAAATGGTTTAAAGTTGCAGATGAGTGGTGACATATAGGACATAAAGAATTCTGTATTTTTGTATTGAGAAAAACTGAGAAGTCATATGCCTCACTGACTCCTTGTGCCCCCTTTCAGGTTTTCAGTTTCCCCTTTCCATGTGTTACACTACATGCCATTGTGCTATTGTGAAATAACATTATTTACTGTTGAGACATATTGTTGCATATAACAGTTTGTGGTTCATGATAGGCAGTGTATTCACAGATTTATATTTTCTCTACTTATGAAGCTTAGTGTTTGTGTTTTCCAGTCTCCACCACAGAAACATTATTTTTTTTGCCCCTGTGGGAAAAGTCTGTGTTCGCGTTTGTAAAAGAATTTTGAAAGAGGAGAGAGGAAATTCTAATTCCAGTGACACAATTTTCAAGATTTACCAGGTGCTGGTCTCAGCTGCCATTATCCAATTAACTCACATTAATGGATATCAGCTGATGGAGTGTCTTGGTTATCTGTGTTGGATATGGAGGTTTGTTGTGTCTTTTGGAGCACTTAGTGACAGTGAATGTGGTTAAATATCTGTTACTAGAAATCAAATGTTGACACTTTGATGCAGCACCATATGATGCATTTTCAGTTTTATATTGCACTATACCAGTGCAATGATCACAGCAGCTTCAGTATATTGTTTAATGCAAGAAAAAGTAATGTAGTACAAAAAGTTATTTTAAAAAATAGTCATAAAAACTCAAACAAAAGAATTGTCTACTACTAATACTATACTAATACTTTGAAGGATGTGTTAACAGTGCAGCTACAGAGTTTAAAAAAGGATTATAGATTATGAATATAAGCAATATAAGCATATAGAATATGATATTAGTTATTATTAGGAATAAAGAAGGACAACTGTTTATCCTCTTGCTTGTATTTTCTGAAATGTTTGTGGTGTGTTCACGTTCCACATTCAGGGGCGGTTACCAGTAGGAAGCCCAATATAATTAATGACTTTACCTTCAGATCTTTGTTTTTTTAAACCAAGGTCAATGTTGACTAATGATGCTTTCATTATTGTATATGCAACATTTTTATCATTTTTTTCTTACCCAGTTAACATGTGTTGTTGTTGTTGTTGTTGTTCTTTCTTTTATGAATGAATTGCTCTTATATAATATACAAATAGAGGATTTAGACTTTTTACTAGACATAGAAAACATTATACATTGTATTATTATTGAAGTGTGGTGTATTTATTTTTTTAAGCATGTAAATTTTGGGGGACTTCAATTATAGCTACACCATGTACCTTTTGCTGAACAAAGGCTGCTGAGGCCTCAAGTTACAATTATGGGATAAGGGTAAATGCTAAAGCACACATCCCCAAAAAATCAATAAAAGGGCGCATTATGTTAATGAATCTGAAGGCGAATGGCTACAAGTCTGTATTGCTATTTAACTTGATTCCAACAAAGGATATTGTCTACATTTACATTTACATATTGACTCTTGCTCACTTAAGTGACAAGTTACATTAGTGGTTAAGAAGGCAGAGACATGAGTAAGGATGAATGCTTCAAAAGAGAGAAAAGTTTCAACAAAAAGTGGGCATCTGAAAATTGAAAAGTGTCGTTTCAAATACAGTTTGTTTGATATGCCAGGAAAGTATTGCAGAGTTCAAATATAACATCAAGAGACATTTTTCCACCAAGCATGCTAACTCTGCCACAAACTTGTCATCGGTGGAAAGAGAAGAAAAAGTCCTGAAACTGTGGCTAGCATACTGTGCCCGGACAACAAAGGTCAGTCCGAAAATGTCCCAATTTGCTTTAATAAACGTCCCAATTTGCTTTAATAAACATCCCAATTTGTGGCCCTTTGCTTACTTTATCCACGTCAGTATAGCCCTCTAGAGAAAAATGTTGCCCACCCCTGTGCTAAAGCATCATGTAGCAGTATTACGTAGGCTAGAGAGGAGCCATAAACTCAACAAACTCCATGTTAGTTATACAGTAATATCTAGCCAATAGCAACTTTTGTTTTATGGGTGTTTAATCCCACATAACGCCTGTTTAGTCTTTATGCTAGCTGAGCTAATCGTCTGCCTGGCTGTAGCTTCATGTTTAACAGACTGATTTACAGTATACAGTAAATAACCTTTATTTAACCATGTATAGTGGTACACTCATAACAGAGTGGTATTGATCTTCTCATCTAATTCTGCAATAAAGCAAATAAGCACATTTCCTAAAATGTCAAATTATTCCAAATTATATCCAATAATCCAAACTTTTGTCAGTATTATTTTGTAGTTCCATTACACCACATGTATATGATTTCTCTGGTTTACACACAATGTCTGTAGTAAATTTTCTCCTTTAAACCATCAAAGGCTGGGCTTGTTGTGGCTGTGTCTCATACCATGAAATTACTCACGCAGACCAAAACACGTGGATTAGAACACGACTCCCCTTGAAGAGATTTTATGCGAGTCCCACTAATACTACTAAACTGTTTTTCCCATTTCTGCAACATCCACTAAACCCCTTCATACTGATGGAAAACAAGAAAATGGCTTGTTATTAGACAGCAAATCAGGAGGTCTAAGGGAAGCACAGAGAGAAAAATTAAAGGAAAACACAACACATATATTCCACTGGTCTAAATGGGGCTCCGCTATTTGAACACAACACATGAACAGTCTGTGGCAGACAGACCGACGGGAAGCGATGTTGGGTGGGGGGGTCAGTTGTACAGAGATGTCCGTTGTCTTGTAAGGGTGGTGGTGAGGTTGAAGCACAAGTTGGCTATTGGGTGACTGCCAAGGGTTTGAAAAACAGCATCGAGACATCTGTACAGGGAGGGAGTCTAACTCAGATTAATACATTAACTCTGTATTTTTAGCTTTTCTGGAAAGTTTTAGTGACTCGTTGACTTGAAAATGTGCAAAATAGTTCTGAAAACATTTCTGCAACTGTTATTCACCTGTGCTGTGCACGCTCTGATGCTTTTTCAGTTCCTCTCTCTTGCTGGTCTCAGATGTTTTGTCTTTGTCTCTTTCACTGTGCTCATCCACATCTGGATGATGTGTGTGTTGTTAAACCTGCAGAAAGAGCTACTGAGAAGAAGGGGGGGGGGGGGGGTGCTTATGAAGAAGA
>JBBPCS010000729.1:3611579-3623853 GCA_037974645.1 Hollardia meadi
CCCCCCCCCTCCTCTGAAGTTTACAAAAAGAGACTTGAGTATTTAGTGGTTTTCAGTACCTGTGTTTGCATTGGAAACCTGCATCACACAACAAAGACATTAGGATGGATCCCTTGTGACAAACCAAGAAACTTTGGGAACAATCTGAAAATGAAATTCAATAAATCTTGGTCCAGTTTAAACAAGCATAACAACATAACAAAACCCAAGGGGGAGTATCTTAACTAGTCAGTAAGTCAAGAAGTATTTTCTAAATGTTACAGCTATAGTGTACATACATAAATGCATATAAAAAAGAAGAGTGAATGTTTCATTTGGATGTCAAATTTGCATGCATTTCATGTCTCATGTTACTTGAATTAGAGCTTCTTCTGAACACAGTACCTGTGCTCTGGATAATTGGCAGATAGTAATTTATGTTTTGCCTTTTCCATTCTGAGAGCTAACAAGTGGTAAATTAGAGAATTTGTTTGTGAAAGTAAAGGACATCTTCCTCAAATTTAATTGTGCTCCTTCTGGTGCCCAGTTTACCTCTTCAGTGCAGTGCAGCATTGTAAAACACAGCGGTACAAAACGATGATGTCTTTTTCACAGCAAGCACTTTGACATGTCACAGCAGAAAAAGCATGTGTAAGTGTAGGCCTAATAGACCTTTTTCACAGCAGCCACATTGACATGAAATCGCAGGAAAACACAGGTTTAATTAATAAAATTAATAAAAGGTTCTGTTCCATTTAGTGTGGCAGAGCCTATCCAGTGAGCCAACATGTAACAAGAGCAGCCCCCTGACTCTATTCGACCTGAATGGAACAGAACCTTAATTAATATCATTGGGAACACCTGTATTTACCGTACTATTTCTTGCCAAAATGGCTGCTGTGAAAAAGGTCTATCAATCAGAAGAACAAATGCATTCCATTTAGTTGTGTTGCTTGCTGACTCACTGAGAGACATGAAACAAGTTCATTTTATTGACTCCACTGTGCTTTTCCTGCCATGAAAGTCAAAATGTTTGTTGGGAGAAAGTCCTAAATAAAAGTGGATTAATCTTATTTGCATTTTACAACAGATCATCTACATTAAAAGTCAATCCAATTGTAAATCTAGCTTTTCTAAATTGATTAAATTGACTTAATTTACATTCATTGTACAAATGTATCAGCATTTGAACAGATATTTAGCAATCAACACATTATTCAATCAAAGACTCCCCACAGGTGTTTTCTCTTGCTTGATTAGACCTCTCCTGTGGGTGTGTGAAGATGACGCTTGGATGACATCTCGCTTACTCTCTTGTTTAGGCCCAGTCTCACCAGAACAGCTAAATTCAGCTTGATGACGAAAAGAAATACTTGCAGGCAAAGTTGGTGAACTAGGCCAGCTGAAAATCACCAGACAAAGACACCACTACTAGCTAGCGTCTGCCATAGCTAGCTAATGTTCCCTCGGATGCAGTGGCGCAAAATGGTTTTTAAAATGAAAAAGTGATGTAAAGTGTGTCGAATGTGGTGAAATCCTGTCATAGCTCAGTATATATATTTATTGTTTTTCCATTGTTTGGTCATGTTATGATTTTTCTGTCATTTATTTGGGAAGGTGGTCCTCATAGAAATTTGTTGACAATCAGAAATGGGACTTAAGTTAAAAAAGATTGAGAAGCCCTGAACTAGGCTACTGTAGCTGGTGAGCTAACGGCTAACAGGCTAGCAAGAACACGCCAGTAGGTCATAATACCTCTTTCTTTTTGTTGCGCCAGCAGTACAGACAAAATGGACATCATTTCATTCAAAAATAGTTATTAAAGAGACGTGGGGGGAAGAACGCTCTCTGAGCCAGCTAGCTTACTGACTTTCAGAGACGTATTTATATCATCGACAGCAGTCTCATCAAAAAGTATATTTTGTAAAGCAGTTTATACTCTGACAAAGTTAATAAAAGTGGATGGTTTAAGTTTACATAATGTCTACAGACTACAGCAGACTCTCAATGATCTTAAAAATCAGAGGGCCACTACATTACAGATTATACTGTGGGCAGGTGGCTGTACTGAGAGAGCTGTTTTTTAATGTGACAACCTTCATCCCTGTCTCAGGATGACAGAGGAGTGCGACATCTCTTCTACTCTACTCTTCCTCCCTCTTTCACTCCATCCACCTCTCCCACCATGTACTCTGATGACCATCAATAAAACTTGAATAGGACTGTCAGGCTCAAGGCTGTACATCAACAGCTTACCCCCTTCCTAGACACACAGGGTACAAAATCACTCTCAGAGGTGCCACCATTATGTCAGCTGCACAATGACACATCTCTGCCTTCCTACATCTGTTTTAACACAACGACTACGCTGTCCTCTGTCTCCCTTATTAGCCCTTGTATCTCTGAGCCTACAGTGTAAATCCTCTTGCCTTTGGGCGTCCAAGCTGTCCAAGTGCTATTGTTGTTGTCCACTCTCTTGCTTTTGTCCTGTTTGTTTGCTTTTGTTCACCGGATTCTCCCACACAAAGTTCTTTAGAGCTCTAATAATTAATCTCATCACTAGATTTTGGCCACATTTGGATTAAAACAAAAGTTCAGCATTTTTGGAAATACTTTTATTTGCTCTCTGGCAGAGAGTTAGATGAGAAGATCGATGCCAAGCTCATATCTGTTTGGTAAATACTGTAATCAACTGGCTGTTAGCTTAGCTTAACACAAAGCCAGGAAACTGTTTTTTAGTAGTAACTTCCTGCCAAAGAATTACTGTTGTTATACTGTTGTTTTTTTTAAATGGATAAAACAAATAAGATGTTAATGTGTTATTTATGTTTATCAGACATGAGTGGTAATTTTCTTTCTTCTTTCCAATGCCAGAATGTGAATAAGCGAATTCCCCCGAATGTTTGATTTGTTGTGTTTCACAAATTGAAGTGCTCTATGTTTTCTATCACTTAACACTATTTACATTATTGTTGCTTCTTCATTTCACCCATCCCCAGCAGTTCTTGCTGCAGGAGTAATCACGATGATTTGTGTTTGCCTCCGTGCCATGTGGCCACAATAAATAAAACCCTCCCACATCTCCACCTCTATTTGTTCTCTACAGTAACACAGATGTGCACACAGTGGCCTCTCTACTGAAGCTGTATCTCAGAGAGCTGCCGGAGCCCGTCATCCCCTTCCACAAGTATGATGAGTTCCTGACCTGTGCCAAGCTTCTCGGCAAAGATGATGAATTGGTAAGAAAGAGTACTTGGCTACCAATAAATTGCCTTTCACACACTTTATTTCTCTGTATAAAGATTTTTAAAGTTCAATTTATATACCAACAGAAGTCTGCACTGAAAGGCTCTCCCATAAATCATCCAAAGTCTTGTTCTGTGGCGTTAACCTCTCACTGCCTGGTCCTCCATGCTCTATGTTTCTCACACAATGACTTTGTGGTGCCTTTTTCTAACATCTAAATAGGACTTATTTCACACGTGTCACAGCAGGGGACAAATCTTTGGTTCCTCACAAAACATCTATTGTATATATGTAAGAAATATGTTTGAACACATCAACTGTAGATCAGAGGTTTCCTACCGAAACTTCCAAGGACTTTGAACTGAAAAAGGAACACAGCAAGCAGAATTCACAATATTCCTGAAAACGTAATCCTGTGAGGTCACTTCAGATACTCCTGTGCATTCACGATTTTGTAAAATTGATTCTCATAGTAAAGACAAAAACACTCTCTCTCAGTGTACAGTAAACATACCTTTGTATGCGTATCTCAGAAAGGGATGGAAATAATTAAGTACTCATTGTTTTGAGATGACAAATGACAATTTGTTCTATAAAAAAGGTATAAATTTAAATAAATAATTGCTTTCAGAAAAATATGAGCCTCAAGAGCAAAATGTGTTTTCTGACTTAATGGTCATCATGCAGTTGCCATTTTCGGTTCTTCTGTATTACATGCTGTCCTCTTTTTCACTTTTTTTTTGCTCTCTATTTGGTCTGAGGGTGTGATTTTTATATCTTTCAAGTACTAATTGATATGATTTGTTGTCCTGGATTGATCTAGAATATGTCCATCCTCTGCAGGGTTTGAAGGAGTTGAGAAGGCTTGTCGAATCTCTACCTCCAGTGAACTACAACCTTCTCAAGTATATCTGCAGGTATTAATTGATTATTAAAGTGGATGATATTTCAAATTTTGACCATTCTCAAATAGTGAAAAGCTGATATTTTCCTGTTTGCCAGATTTCTCGATGAAGTCCAGTCATATTCAGGAGTGAATAAAATGAGCGTCCAAAACTTGGCCACAGTCTTTGGGCCAAATATCTTGAGGCCGAAGGTTGAGGATCCAGTCGCTATTATGGAAGGTCAGCATTCATGTTAGTCATGTATGTGTGCTTTGTTTGTAATCATTTGTTAAAATGTTGAGAATGAATGAACATTTAAAAAAATAATGAAAATGATGTGTGCTCTCATGTTGTCAGGTACTGCTCTGGTCCAGCAGCTCATGGCCGTTTTGATTGGCTGCCATGACGTACTATTCCCTCGGGATGAGGACAGCCCCACGGCCCTCGAGCTGGTCAACAACAACATCGAACTACAACGGCGACAAGCAACCACAACTACCTCCGCCATCACTACAGTGTCTCAGAACGCAGAGAACAACAACACACAGGTGGTTCGGCAGTGTGTTTGGGAAGCACCTGATTCTCCTTCACACCGCCAACATGTAGACAACAGTGGCTCCCCACGATCAGCGAGCCCTCGTAATAATGGTGTCATCGGACGCTTTGACATCACCCGCAGCCCGCCGCTGACTGTTAAAAAGAACCCGGCTTTCAGTAAAGGCAGCGGGATTGTTACAAACGGCTCCTTCAGCTCCTCACCCTCTTCAGACCCCAGTCAAGAAAAGAGGCAGACTTTGACTGGAGGTGGGAGTTTACCGGTGCGGCGCAGTGGGACACTCAAAGCCTCCGGCACAAAAATGGGCACCAGTGGCGTGACAAGTGGAAGCAGCACAGGAGGAAACGGGACTGGAGTTGTGCGCATGGGCATTTCCAGCGCTGATGTTGTCACAGGGAGTATGAACGGCCGTAATGGTCTTTGGGTACCAAATGGCTGCGTGATGTTGCGCGAGAACAACAAAACACGTGACTGCTCCAACGGGGATCAAATAACCAATCAGAACCGTCTGTCTACGTATGACAATGTCCAGTTCAATCATCAGAACCTGCAGCAGCAGAACCAGATCACCAACACGTGTCTGAACAGCAGCTGTGAGGACAAGCAGAGTGTCGACAGCGCCACGTGGTCCACCTCCTCCTGTGAAATCTCGCTTCCTGACAACTCCACTTCCTGTCGCTCCTCCACCACTACCTGCCCCGAGCAGGACTTTTACGGAGGTCACTATGAGGACCTGGATGGACCAACACAGGACAACGAGCCTGCCCAGTCTGGTGGAGGAGGCGAGGGGGAGGGCAGAAACAGCAACAGAGAAGGAAGTGGTGATGGAGCAGGGAGGAGCAGCCGGGGCACCAGCAGTAGTGACAATAGTGATGGTTTCACTGTTGGTAATGGACCTGGCAGTCACAGCGCTCTGCACAGTTTAGTGGCCAGTCTTAAACAGGAGATGCACAAGCAGAAGAACGAGTATGAGGCCAGGATAAAGAGGTACAGTTGATGGGATTAGAAAGAAATTGCTAAACATAAATAAATGGAATGGACACACACACATATTGACAGACAGCTAAAACTAATGCATTCTGCTGCAACAGCCTAATACCTACATGAAGATTATAATGTTCAGGTTTTATTTGTAGAGTTCTAGAGAGGTGTTGATTCAACTTAGTGGTTATTGAGGCTGTTGAACTGCGTTGTAAAGAGAGATGTTTCTGTTATTACTCTTAGAAACACCATTCAATATGAGGCAACCTAATTCAACAGCAGTGCAAACTACATCCTCCAAATTAACCATAGAGTTTGATCAATTTCTCTCTAGAACAGGTCCAAAAAACTGAATATTATAAACTTAATGAAGGTAGAATTTATTGCGGGACTGTTGTATTATTAGTTTTAGCTAGGTGGGCCTAATAAATTGTCCACTGGGTTTATGTCTCTACATTGCAAATGTCAAGTTCAAGAGATAATAAGATTATTTTGATTACAGCCTTGTATTGAACTCTTGCTTAAAACATCACCCAGAAAATGTGCCAAATCTGAAATGTCAAAATACAACTTGGTGTTACCATTTGTGCCTGTCAGTGAAGTGGACAGTGAGAAGGTAGTTTCAAGTCAAATCACCCTGAAAGAAATTGTGTCTGTTCAAGTGTAAAAGACTGACCTTTTGGGAAACACACTTTCTAACTCTCAGCTTTCTGGCTTAAAGATGAGAGGATCAGTACGAGTACGATCAGCTACAGAGACATTTAGCTTAGCTGAACAAAATCAGCCTAAAATCCACCACTCTAGGTCACTGACTCATGTCATTGTTTAATTTGTACAAAAAACAGCGCAGTTGTGGTTTTACAGTAGGCAATATACTGGAATATGTCTTGGAATATGCACATAAACTGTTTTTACTCCTTGGCTTTTGTAGAAATTACACAACTGAGATATAAAATGTTAATTAATTTTTAGGCAAGCTGTTTCTCCCAGTTTCCATTCCATATGCCAAGCTAACTGGCTGCTTCTAACTTTTGACTAAACACTGAATAACCATATTTCCCAAAATTGTGGAATCTTTAGTTCTTAAATCTTTAAGTACGGTAGTGCTCTTTACCTTTCTTGCAAAGTTTCACGGGGCATGCTGGCAGATAACGTACCTGTCCAAAAATAAATTTGAATATGCAGGAAAGGTATACTTTACATGACTGCAATGGAGCATGTGCTAAACTATTGCTGTATAACAATAGAAGAGGACTACGATGACTTAAAGCTGCAGTATGTAATTCATAAGCTTATTGAAAATGAACTGCAGCTGTTCCACTTTTTGTTTCAGTGAATGTCTCCTCTCCCTCCTTTGCAGTTTGGAGCAGCGTAACCTGGAGCTGGAGACAGAAATGGTGAGCCTCCATGAAGAGCTGGACCAGGAGAGGAAGAAGTACACCATGGCAGAGATCAAGCTGCGCAACGCCGAGCGTGCTAAGGACGACGCTGAGCGGCGAAACCAGATGCTGCAGAAAGAGATGGAACAGTTTTTCTCCACGTTTAGTGACCTCACAGCAACTGGCACCGCCGCAGCCACAGACCCTCGCCGACCAGATCGTAACAACCCCATCTGGATACAGTGAAGGAAGGCGGGGAACGTGGGCTGAAATGCCAGTGAAGACCAGAAATGGTTTATTTTATGATGTGAACATTAAAAGGGCTCCAAACAGGATTTGGCTGCTGATTGTAGAGGGGAAGTTTGGAGTTACACTGCAATGGTTAATGGCATGTATTAATTTAATGAATAGGAGGTGTAGGGCTAATGCTAGCCATCTGTATAAATGTAGACATCACCTGGAGTGATGCCAGACTGACATTATCTGTAAATACAGCGTTATTTAAACAGCTCACAGGCACTCTCCAACCTTCTCAGAAACTGTGGTGGTAATCACTCGTCTGACTGGATGGTGGAGTAAAGGCACAGTGCGCCATACTCTTATGATTATACACAGTACTACTATTCTACTTTAGCTCCTGGAGCCACACAGGAAGGAAAAACATGTCCAGAAAATGTATAAAAATATAAAAACCTTGGACACATAAAGACACAAAACTCCTCATCTTAATTTTAATTTAAAAAATCTAACCAAAAACATTATTGTTCCATGTAATTCCGTACTTGCTCATGTACATAGAGGGAAATTCATGCAGACAAACGTGCCATGTGTATGTAAAAAGAAATTAAATACTTAATTGTTTATCTGATATTTAAGCAAAGTTATCAATGTGTGATATTTTATATTAAGACTTTTCCTTGCACTTACATGTTTGTTTGGTCTCTGCAAGGTGGTACCGAATGTTCTGTCAGTCAATGTGTGTACCATTCAAATTGGAACGATGTACTGTATATGTGCCTGTGTTTCCGTTTCATTTACACCATGACCAAAAAAAAAGAGCCTGTACTGTAAATATTGTATAGATAATCGTAGACACTACTTGTTAGTCTGCACTGTGGTTAGACGCGTATTCAGATGGATATGGCTCGTGTTAAGATGATACTGATTGAGGAATGTTTTGTAGCTTGTAAAAAATGAATTTTAAGACTTGCACGATTTGGCGGAAATCCCAGATATCATAAAAACGTCTGTAATGAATTCAGAACTTCAGGTGACAAATTGTATTCTCCCCATTAATAGGCGCGCAAGTGTTGCTCTTGGGAATTGCAGTTTACAGGTTACCTCTGAGCATATGGGATGCCAATTTTAAAAATACTCCCCTGTAGTCGTCTGAAAATGTGTAAAGTACTGACACAGAGCTGTGTTGTGGGTCATAACTGTAAAAAAAAAAAATGGGATTACAGCATCAAGTGTGTCAGCAGTGAGGACATCAACAGCCTGGTTGCTAGATTCAGTAGCAAGTGATGTGTGCATGATGGTGCATGAGCCCATTAGGGCCAGTGTACGATAAGCCACCGTCTGTAAAGTGACTGCAAGTGATGAAATGTATTTATGTAGCTTCAAACCAAATGTCTATGCCTGATGTGGATTTTTGAATGGGTACAAAACACATGTGAGTTCAGACCTGAGCTGGACTTCTTTTAAAAGAAGTACACTGTATGTGTGCACAGGCCTGCTGCTGAGCACACTGGAGGCCCATTTAAACCTGCTGCTGGTCAATGCAGGACATCTGGAATGTGCGCATGGAGTTTAAAAAAAGAAAAGAAAAAGTGCCTGAACAACTGAAGGAGGGAGGGGGAGCAGGAGCTTCTCCTTTTTGCACCCTTCACCGGGGAAGTAATAGGCTTAAAGCAGGCTGAGAGCGGCACCTAGTTCTGTGAATTCCACACAAAAGAGCAGATTATAGGCAAGAAGGAGAGGACTGGGAGAGTGGAATATTTTCATGACATGATACTTGATACTCAAAAATCAAATATGACTACATGTGAATAAAAATGCATTTTCATGTGAGTCTCCTGTTATTTTACTTTTTTTGAATGTGTGTCAAGGTTTAAGCTTTTTATATTTAGAAGGTGAAGGGAAGAAGATACAGAATTTGATTCAGAAGTCCTACTTTAAATTTTTTGAGTGAATTAGGGCCAGCATCAATTCCCATTTTCATAATCCACCATGGTTCAATTAATACATTAATGATTTCCATTCTAAGAGGGAAAAATTGGTCTTTTTATTCACTATATTTGTTGGACAGTTCTACTTATCACTTTTCAGATTACAATTTTTAATACCTTTCATGTTCAGTGAAAAACGTGTATCTCCAAATTTAGTGATTCTGATTTTTTTTTTTTTTAAATAAACTGGATTAAGGATTAAGTGTTCCTTTATGTCTTAAGAAAATCTCCTACTTCTATAAACTTAATTAAAAAACAACAACATTGGATTAGCTGGAAAATGCACAAAGCTGAAAACAGGCAACAGTTTTTCTTAATTTATGAAAACTTTTTAAATATATGCGATTCTCACAAGACAGCAACACTTCAAACATATGATCTTATAGAATATGATGCACTGCTGTAGATTAAACTACCCAGCAGCACATACGTAGTTAAACAGTGTGCAACATGAGAAGTTATGGTTACCTAAAGGTTACAGAAAAACCTGTTCATATCATCTCATGATATGGACAGATGGTTCTTATTGAGATATAAACACTATGGGCACATAGAAACCAACCATAATAAAAAAGTAAATCACTGCAGGTAAAAAAGAAAAAAAGGCACACTATAGTCCAAGATCAAAGGTTTTGTTTATTTTCAATCACATACATATACTATTTTTACATACACAGTTCCTTTAAAATGTGTTTACAGTAACAGCTTTCAGTAATTTTTTTGACTTTTTCTTTTGCATTTGTTTTGACTTTATTTGAAACGCTGTAGCCTGAAGCTTTGAAATTAGCGTGAAACGGATACAATTTCTTTTTTTTTTTGTCTTTTTTTTTCTCCAACCTGACAATGTCAAAAGAATGATTCATTAAAACAGCACGGAGTAAAAGAAATGAGAGAGAAAGGAATCGTAAAAGAATCGAAGAACAACATCACCTGATTAAGATGAGCTATACAGGGTTTCGTCATTATAGAGTTCCACATTCAAGTCCACATTAAAGACTAAACATTGTTAGCATCACCTGACCCTTGCAGTAGCTTGCCTCCCTGTCTGAGTGCAATAAAGTGTTTATTGCATTGTTGGATTGTTGTTATTTACAATATGACTTAAAAGGAAAGAAGTGAAAATCAATAAGCCGGGGATCACAAGTACTGAGTTCAAAGATTTAATGTTGGCACAGCCGAGTACAAGATGTATCCGAACTTGTGACACGTATTTCATAATGGCAATAATATTATGGCTGAATGACAAGTTAGCCAAATAAATGGCTAACAGACATGAATTTTTGGCTAATCCTGAGCAGCAGGATTGGTAGTTGACACATTTCTAAATCTAAGATTAATGTGGCCGAACGTGAATACACACATGAACTACTTTCGAACACATGACTGACTCCCCAAACAAACATTCTTAAAAGCAGTCCAATAAAACTCACGATCATGTATTGAAAGAAAAACCTGAAAACATGTTAAATAATCTGTCCAGGTGCCCCGATCACATCGTTCAATTCGTCCTTACAGACTTCAATGCTGGTTAACTTGAAATCGCACACGCACGCACGCACGCACGCACGCACGCACGCACACACGCACACACACACACACACACACACACACACATTGATGATGAAAGCAGAGCAGCAATGATGTGAGTGAAAACAATTAATTTCTACATTCAGTGCTGACAAACCCAGCTGTTCCTCTGTTAGAATCAGCTCTACTTCCAAAAGCAGAATTGTCTGGAGGGGATTCTTTTTTTTTTTTTTAAAAAGATCCCAAAGTTCACATTCAGAGACCGTGAAAAAAAGAAGATTTCAGGATTTGTACTTAGTGATCAGAACATGTAAAGATAGGATAAAGATAGGATAACGTAGTTGGGATTGTTAAAAAATGCCCTGTAGAATAACTGCAACAGTACTGTGAGTATTTGTGGTGCAGGAGTCAAACACAAGACCCCTTTGTGAGAACATTTTCAAAACACAAAAAGATTCAGTTGCACCCTGTTTTGAAAGGATTGCCCTGGCCAGACCCTGAACAGAAAGCCAAGCTAACTGTAGCTTATTTTGGAGACGCCACCCTCAGTTACCCTCTCAGCTCCGTGAAGGTAAGTCTGTGTGTGTTCCACTGTACGCAAGCATCAGGCAGAAAGAGTGTTAACAAAGTAGCTATTTTAAATTACAGTATATAATTTTTAGGGGGAGGTATTTCAAAATGTTGTATGTACGGCGACGGGGTGTTTTAGGTAGACTCCATGCAAAAAGTAAACCCCTGTGCTGTAGCAGAGATACAGTTAGCGTCATGTTAATAAACAGTGCACTCACCACCACCATGACATGCGATTGAAGCTTTATTCTGAACTAGTGGACATTGTTGTGATTTGGTGTTTTGACGTCCCCACTTGTTTCATTAAGGGACAGTGAAGGCATCCTTGAGTGTTGTCAGTTACCTTGATTGTCAAGTCATAAAACACCATGAGATGGGTAATCAATTGTTATGTAGAAGCAAATTTTCTTTTTTTTCTTTTTTTTTGTTCACACAAACACTCACTCAACAGTCACAAGAATGTCCATCCACCAGCAAAAATTATTATTTAGCTTATAAAATATGATTTCTTTTGAGGGTTTGCCCATAATCCCACCAAGCTTGTATGAGAACATGAAATATGGCAGTGGAAACTAAAAATAATTAGAATTCCTTTCATTGTTAAGTATAAATAACATATAGACAAATAAACAATTAATAGATCACCTACTTGGTTCCTCTAAAAATGTTGTGAGTAGTGAAAACATACTGTGTTTTGAAATGGGACAGACGAGGTTCTGGGTGCAATAATATATGTAGATGAGGACCTTCACCCAAACATTTTGCACATCTTTTTTTTTTTTTAATTTAAAAGAGATAAAGAGAGTGTGCTAACACTGCTATGCCTTTCAATGTTCAATGCTAACAATGTGTGTGTGTGTGTGTGTGTGTGTATGTGTGTGTGTGTGTGTGTGTGTGTGTGTGTGTGTGTGTGTGTGTGTGTGT
>JBBPCS010000729.1:3623953-3634658 GCA_037974645.1 Hollardia meadi
CCCCCCCCCCCCCCCCCACCCCCAAGTCTGAGTTTTATAAACAAAAGTCTCTATATCGACTCATTTTAGCATACAGTGAGGTTAGCATCGTTTTAAATCTAATCATGCAGGACTACAGCAATAGGCAGGGGCAACTGAGGTGGAAAGCAGTGATGTGGCAAGGTGCGCTAGTCAGGAAAAACAAAACAAAACAAAACAAAAACTCCCAGTGTACTGGCCGTCAGTCCCACTCTGTGTGCCCTTCAACTGTACAGAATTACATTATTTACAAGTAGCACAGGGAGTGCCGCTCTGCGTGAGAGCGACGACGTATCCCTGCAGAATAACCACATAAAAACGCACAAATCAGGCAACCTTACATTGGGGCTTGTGTTGGGTGGGGTTGTCTAAGACCAAGTCTAGAGGTTAAAATACAGCAGTGTCATTACATAAGGGTTGGAGAGGGGAAAGGGAGAGTTTGTATGATACAGTAGTGATGAGCACAATGGCAGCCCACCTTGCCACAATGATTGGAGCATAAATGCTTTTGTAAAGATTTGGGAGACCAGCAGCCAGCCAATATGCACTTTACAGGAGATGCAAGTCGAAGCATTTGGTCATTTCTGTTTGGATGCCATATACAAGATATGTGGGGTAATATAAGCAAAGCAACTAGAGGATCATTAACATATATCTCAGCTCATTTACTTCAGTTTAAATACCACTGCTGTTTTTGAATGACAATGTACAGGCTCATTTCAGATTCTTGTGTTTTCCACAACTCGTGGTTTTGTTCTTAATATATTCAGTTTGATCTTTACTCGTTTTTTGTTTGTTTTTTTAATTTTCAGGTTGGGTTCTTCACCTTCGGAAGAACATGGGGTTGCGCAGGCAGGCGGCTAGTCACCTGCAACACCCCAGGGGTCCTGCAGAGGTCTCCAGGCTGCTGTCAGTGTCTGATGCCAGGGTCTGGTCGGTGGACATGGAGGAGATGTCGTTTATGGAGGAGGAGGGAGGGAGGCTCTCGCTGCTGTTCACGGCTGCACCTGTGCTAAGGGAATCAACAGCAGCAGGGGGTTACAACGTAAAAGACGAAGACACGTGCAGAAATACAACCAGAGGAGATATTTTGCAAGCGTTGAACAAAGCTGAACATCCAGACGTCAACATCAACAACAACACCTGTGAGACAAAACAATCCCAGTGTGACTATGATGAGACAGGAGGGGTAAGTGAGGTTTGGGTCCAACGGATTTCACAGGAAAGATCGTCCAATGCTGCAGTGTTTCGTCAGCACATATTGAACATTTCAGTGTAAAGCCAGACATTGTTAGGATTTTAATGGCATACTTCAAATGATTTTGTTTTGATCCCATTAAAATGTCAGTACGGCAGCATTTATGAGTTGTGTATCTCAAAAGTGCTCTGCTATGGCTGGGCTTATGAAAGCAGCCTTCAATTATGCACTTTTATGTCTCTTTTTTCAGTTATTCCTCTTTTTAAAAATAAAAATAAAATAATTTTTTTTTTTTTTCCAAATTGATTTTATTTTGAAGTTGAAGCAGGAATCACCCAGCAGTAAACTTTTTGAGATTTCACTTGAGACTCAGCTGCTGTTTTATCATTAGTAATGAGATTAACGGTAGATTAAAGGCATCACTTCTTGATGAATTTCTTGCATGAACTGCTTCTTTCGGGGGCCTGGATGGGATTTGTCCATAAATGTGGAAGGTTTTGAGAATAAGCGGAGATTGTGGAGGATGACGCATCTTGTTAATGTTGCGTAGATGTGGGGACAATGGATTGGTGGATTGTTTATCTCCTTTTTTCAAAAAGAAGGAACAGAAGGCGTCAAGGAACCACACAGTTCAGCCTCTCTGACAGCACTTTCATTAAATCCTCAGTGAGCGGGTTCTGCTCTCTTTGAGAAGTTTATGGGTATTCTGCTTTTGCAACGGGGGTTAAAACAGTAGAGACAGATTAAAAAGCATAAGGATGAGAATATTAAGGTGTCGCTAATATGAGGAAATAGCTACAACAACCGCTATTTCTACAGAGGACATGTACAGTGCAGGCAAACTCTAAATCTGCTGTTGGTGTCTGTTCCCTGTGGGAGGTAACTGCTTAATGGAGACTGGCGAGCACTTGAGCTGACCCAAAATAAAACAGAGAACAAAGCAGGATTAATGGCTGGCTTTAATTCCTGCAGTCACTTCACTTTTTTTACGTTTACTTACAGTAAATGCATCAGAAATATCTGTTAAAAGTCATCACGTGGGTGCAGTATGAGTTTAAATCTTTAAAATCACACTTTGGAGAGAGATTAATAAAATGGAATACTCTTGCAGATGTTGTGATGTGGGATTATAACTCTTGTTGTGTGCTGCTTTGGCACTTGCTAACACAGTCTAAACCATTTCTCAGTCTTGTACTGTGCAGCCACTCTCTGAACTCAGTGAACTACTTTCCCATCTTTTGATTCATCCACAGATATAGAAGGATCGTGCGCAAGGACACAAACAATTTCGGTTGCATTGGCCCAGAAAATATCTCTATAATTAATAATTACAGCATTGAAGATGTTAAAATCTGAGAGAGCCCCAGGACCTGCCTGGTTCTGACTGAGCCAACATGTGTTCTCTCTCAGCTCCTTTGTTTTGCTGCAGCAGAAAAACACTGCAGCTCCTGCACTGCACTGCACTGAGCATCAGACATTAGGCCAGCCCATCTGCTTAAGTACATCATATGAGCTCTTTAGTGACTATAATGTCAGTCTCATCTTTCCTTTGTTATATCTCAGCTTGAGGAAATGCAAAAAAAACAGACAAAACTCTGTATATGCTGTTAAAAATAGACATTTTTAAGATACTAATGAAGCAGAAGGCTTATAAACCTTCTACCAGAAGAGTGTTTCTATACACTGGTTTACCCATAAGGAGGATATTGTGAGTGACAATGCCCAGACTTTTATTTATATTTTGAATGCACATTAATTTCCCTTCATATTCATACTGTATGTGCCAGTTACCTCTCCTGGTCAGCAGATGCTACTGACTCTGCAGGATTTAGCTTTTTTTTTTGTTGTTTTTTAATGGAGAATGGTTTTTGTTTTCACCTAGCAATAAGCTATTTCTCCCACGGATCTCATGGAGTTCGGATGGTGCAGTCATTGTGCTGCCATGACTCCAGACTGCCTCTCTGTGGCGAGCTATGAGAGCAACACGTAATGTGCTTGGTGCTATGAAATGTCAGCTGCAGCTGAGGACTGAAATTTCCTGTGATGGAAACCAAAGTACCCAAATATTAAGTCATGACATGTGATACATATATCATACATACACCATCTGCTATTAAAGAGGCAAACTTAGCGATGACTAAATAGCTGTCCTACAAAGCCATTTAACAAATACACTTGGCACAACACTGCACAACATTTAACTTTAACAGGAGATGCAAGAGACGGAGACATATGGTCAACAACACGATGGGGTTATCTATTTACAAGAAACTCCAGTAAGGTTATAGTAAATTCACTTACAGAGCGATTAGGGTTATGCACTGAGAGTACCTGAAGGTGAAGGCTGTCCCTTCACAACGCCATTCTTCGTTCTCTCCTCAAAGTTCATCACCTCTTTGTAGATTAGTTCTGCCGAGGCACAAAATTAGGAGAGAAAATCATTCACATTGTGTCTTCTAATATTTCCAGATGGCACATTTTTATTTGGTTTTTTTTTGTTTGTTTTTTAGTAATTCTCACCTTTCCATTCATCAATGGAGTGTTCTCTCTCATCCAACTGCTTGTCGTAGATCTGAGGAGGAGGCTAAAGGGAAAGAGAACACAACCATTTTACTAACAGCCCAGATTCATGACATTTATATAATTAAATATCTCCAGATGCAAGTCGCAACTTAGATAGAAAACATGGGGATTAAAAAAATATCCGAAACACATCCAGCTATTAACCTAATTTTACAAATTAGCATGTATTGTATTTACGCAAGGAAATGCTGCGGCACAAAGTAGTCACACGTGGATTATAAAGAAAATAATGTAAATGAAGGAAAAATAAAATGTTTTTATCCTTAATAACATAAAAATGGTGATTATTTTTGCATGATTTAAAGGGGCAACTTGTAAAACATGGCCACAATTTCAAGGTACCTATAATAATAAAGCAGGCAGCATATCGCCAGAGTAACCGCCAACTGCTGCTCACTAAGCTGTCTGCTGTAGCTATCTTTGGTTGTAGCTATAGGAACCATTCGCTCTGTTAGTGGCAGCTAAATGAAGTCTGCCTAGATTGGAGCAGACATATATTCACATCTCACCACACCAGAGGTGATTGTGGAAAGACAAATTAATTGATGTCTTGTTTGAATGATTGTGTTTTACTGAGTTAACAAGGAAATTAAGCCTGTCTCAGTTAGGCAGGTGACATTTTGTGAGTTTGTTTTGTTCACTTGTTGGACTAAATGCTAAGAGAGCTTGTGAAACTCGCTGCTCAAACATCTCCCAGGGTCTATCCCCGACTATCTATCGGGCCGGGGCTAGCTGGTTAGCATGCTAATTTCAGTAGATATCTCTGCAACACAATACATGATGCTGACATAACGTCAGCACTGTTACTTCGCATTCTGTTTATAATGTCAGTCCATGTTTTGAATTATGACCATATCTTCCAAATTGCACCTCTAAACAACAATACATTGTTGGTCCTCGCACGCACATATTAAAATATTTCAGACCTTGAAAATCAGGATTAAACAACTGGGAGACAAGAACAAATCTGGTGGGTTGTCCTCCTCCAATAGGATTGTCATTTCATCTAACGGGACACAAATATTCTCTCTGGCACCCAGTCAAACCTCCTTGTAACTCATTCATTGTGATCCTGCCCCAGACTCTGACGCCATAATCTCACTGCAGGTGACAGGACCACCCATAAAACTGATATGACCTTGGAGGGACGGTTACAGGTCAGTATTCAGCAGAAGACAGAAGTGAGAGGCGTTCCCTCAAACAAAGATTTCTTTAATTTAACAGGAGTTATCACTTAACAGCCTCTTAACATCCTAAGGATGCTTTAAATGCAGCCTTGTGGGCATAACTGCATCTCTTTTACCTGCAGCTACACAATTATGACATGTTAATACATTGCTGTATGCAGATTATATTCTACTCTCTAAAACATGCCTGTTAAGGTTATATTTTATCAGGATTATTGACAGGGCTGGCCCACATATGTCCAAGTGTCTCCTTTAATCTGCACTCTTTAGACTTCATAAACAAAGGTCCCATCAAATTGTTTCTTTGATGTAGGGCGGTTGTTATTTACCATGGATATTTGGATGAGATCTCTGGCCTTCATCAGCATGACATGACATTAGAGAAAGGGAAAACAGCAAAACACGTGTTGAAATGCCATTACAGCACATACATACTACATCAACTCTGACAACAATATCATCTGTCAACAACTTAAGACAAGTGCACATGTATTCCTCTAAAAATGATTAAAAACTACAATGTTATGTGGCGTTTTTCAAAGGATACTACTAACCAGCAGGATATTTCATGGAGCAAACAATAATGCTGGAATTCATCAGCTGTCTCATGCACTCATTAGTGTATTGCTGCAAGTGTGCAACTTTATGGAGCTGCAGATGGCTTTTTCCCAATCTCACTGTCACCTCATACTAATGAGGCACTGATGAAGAAATTAGACTTCACCAAATCAACTAGAAACACCACCACTCTTACAGTAAAAAAAACAAAAAACAGCACAACACATTAAGTCACTCTTTTATATAAAGCAGCAAAAAATTTGATTATTTTACTAAATTTTACTACCAAATCTTGGATATAAAACGTGTAAAAAAAAAAGTGAGACAAAAAATGGAAATGAGATGTGAACCAAAAAACATACTGTTAAAAAAATGATATTCGTGTATTCAAATCACTGCAATTGAATTTGTTTAAAGGTAAAATAAAATGAGAGGAGCCATCATTGTTATTTTCTGCACGCCCATGCAAATACAAGGTAAACAGTGCTGACCATTCAAAGACAGGAGGGCAGGATTGAGCTTGGGATAGAAATCAATACACAGCTCTGCCAAAGGCCCACTCACCGCCTCCACCTCAGCTGGATCATACCACACGTTGATGTAGGGGTGCTGTAAGGCCTCGTCCACCGATATCCGCTTAGCAGGATCGATGATCAGCATCTTAGACAGCAGGTCTCTGGCCTGGCTAGCTGTGGTTGGAAAAAAAGAAACAAAAACATCTGATTGAGATCATGAGGCAAAAAAAATATTCCTCTATGCCACTAATATGCCGAGGGGAGATTTGACATTCAGCTTGTCAAAGGAAACAAGAATTAGCAAATAAACAGGCCACTTTTACAGAGTGACAGCTCTGACAAACAGTATTTTGACTATTTTTCATTATGAATTTATGAGGCAAAACTGATTTATATGCAGCACAGATAAATTCTGCAATACTTTATCAACCTTCCAGATCTTTCTTCCTTTTTAAAAAAAAAAAATCTAATTGAAATTCAAGATTCTGGGTTGTCCCACATTCATATCTACTGTTTATCTCTGATTAATGCAAAACTTAACTTGGTGTAAAATAACGTATGAAATCTTAAGACGTTACCTGCTGCCAAAGGTGTCTTTTTAAATATAGTTTAAAAAGAGCATCGGCAAACATTAAAAACATTTGGCTTCTTGACGTGCAAAAATGCCTTCAGCATCAGCTCAGTCGGTCAGTCTCTCTACCCTCAAGTCCTCTCGGACTGCATTGAAATCGAGAACCCTTAAACCACACACCCTCTCCTACACACTGACCCCACTATAAATAGGCCTACAGCAGTAAAGGACTGAAGAAACTGAACCGAGAACAGAGAAAGTCAAATGAGCCAGGTCTCCATTTTGCCTCAGCACAGACAGTTTGACGACAAAAGGATGGTAAATCTGTAAAAAAAAAAAAAAAAAGACTTCTCGCTCTTCTTCCACCTTTCCTTGCTCCTATCTATCTTTCTTCCCTTCTCTTTATCCTGAAATGCTCTCTGTCTATCACTTCCTCCAACAGTTCAAAAATACCAAAGCCCAAAGGATGTCTGCCTCACTTCCTACCTGTAACAGTACAAAACATTCATCGACTCGGTCTCACACCCTTCTCCACTGTCTCTCCCCCTCTGGGCGCATTTCCTTTAACACTGTCACTCACAGAAGGAAGCAGCCAGAATACTGAAGTTCTCCATGACAATGTTACCAGACAGGAGCTTTGATGGCGTGGGGCAACAGAAAAGGCACTTTTTGCTATATCTCATTGGAAGGAATTTCCAAGCACTGGGAAGAGAGATTGCACTTCAACTGAGACAGAAATGTTTGGGTTAACCTCCTGCGAAAAAAAAAAAAAAAATGGACTGAATTCACCAAGGCTCATTTCAATGAATTACACTACAGTTTAATGTGGAGGCCCCGAGAACAAAGATAATGCATTACGAGCTACGCCGATGGTATGAAATGGTACACACTTCCTGTCTCCTATAAGTGGGCGTGGTCCCCACTGGGCATTTTTAGCACTAACATATAAATGAGGATTATTGCTTATCCGTGTAAAAACAAATAAACTGTTTTCGCCTTATTTTGCAGCTCGTTTTTATCTGCTAGCTTAATATGGTCCCTCCAGATCTCTCTGTGTGTTGCTGAGGCAGAGACAGGTCTCGAACAAAGTTAATTTTCTCCTGACCTGTCTGACATTTGGCTTATAAGATATTTGGCTTGTAAAAAATGGGTACAGTGTTTACTTTGATGTCTCTGGGACGAGGGTGACCAGTTCCCAACAAACCAAATGTGGGACAAAGAGTATGTTCGTGTGGCACAATGTGGGACATGTTACCAATGCTGAGAGGTCTATCTAATTTTAAAAAATAAACTTTTCAACTATGCATCCTTAGCTCAATATATCTGTGTGTTTTACCCTCTTGTTGATTCAGTAGAAAGCTGCATCGAAACTTTTCATTCATCCATATTTTTGAGCCACTCCTTTCTTGTGATATAAGACTCATATATTGTGTCGCTTCATGACGTATTCCATCGCGTGAAACTGAAAAGTAATTGTGAGAATCACCCAGTTATAAACAGTTAACTATGTTGGAACGCCATTTATTTTTCTTTGTGGTAGTTTCCATCATGTTCCGCCTAAATCCGCATACCAGTAGCTCGCAATGACTCGGAATTTTCCACACAGGCAGTAATGACAGCCACAGTCCATGTGTGTGCAGTTTGATTGGCATTGAACACATCCCCTTGATGATAGCCTTCCCTGCTACAGTCTTGGGTAAAAGTCTATCTAAAAGATTTTTAGAAAAGCGTCTCTCCTGCAGTGGTTCGAATTTTGAAAACTGCAGCCAATCAAATTGTGGGACATTGTCTCAATATGTGGGACGTGGGACAAGGGATAAATATGCTGTGCAGTCCCACGTAAAGTGGGACACATGGTCACCCTATCTGGGACAAAAGACTCAGTCATAATCTGTGCTCCTGTTTGCTTCTCCCATTAGAATGAACAGACTCAGGACCTGCCACTGGTTTAGTTTGTTAGCATGCATTTGCTAATTAGCGCTAAACACAAAGTACAGCTGTGGATGATGAGAATATAATTATTTTTGCAGGTATTTAGTCATAAACCTACTGTATTTTGATTGATGTGCTAAAATGAACAATTAAAGGATCACCAAAGTTATTATAATTCATCATGATGGACACGTGGATTTCTCGCGTGTCAGTGCAACACTGACTGCTTTCCTGTCAAAGAGTAAAGTGCTATGAAACAGAGATTGTTCTAAGACTGGCTATATCATTTATTGAAAAATTTAATGGACAGACATCATATTTCTGTTGTGATTTATAGCAGGCATTATGATTTTAACATTTTTATGTGTAGTCTAGGTTGTAAAAAAAAAAAAACATTTTACAGTTGCCCTGCCAAAACTTTATCACTCACATGATGTGTGTAAACGTTATTATGTCCTACGTGAGAAATAAACTTGATTTGGTTCTGTATTTAACAAACTGGCATCAAAAGAAATCCTATGAGTGATATAATGGCGTCGGTGATTACTTTTATGTGAAATCATCCTAGAAATACTGCAGAGAGAGCGACAGAATCACACCACAGGGACATTAGTATGTGTGTCTGTCTACAGACCTGCAAAGGTTTTAAAGTTAAATGACCAATCAGTAAAATGGACAGGACACATACTGTATATCATGGACAATTACATGCCAATACTTCACAAACACGTCACTGCAGTCTGATTAAATGGCTAAAAAGCAGTCCATTCATACAAGTTCTCACCTTTGAGTTTGTTGTGCTCAGAGTCAGCAGGGAAAAGGCAGTCGGGGAAGAGCTTGGGGAAGGTGAGGCCTGCGTACTTTGGCCGGTTCTCAACATAGTTTCTCACTGTGGGCTGAAGCTTCTTCATGAACTCTGGTGAGGGTGTTCCCAGCTGCTCGATCACCTTGTTCCACTGGTCGATGTCTGGTGTGGTGGTTCAGGATTAAGGGAAATACACAGCATCCTGTATGCCAGTCAGGCACTGCTCCCACACACACACATACTTTGTGTAATTAGGTTATCTTCTGATTTACTCATAAAAGGTTGAAGTAATGATTACAGAGGCTCTCACCTCAAATAAAATAAAGGAAAATCAACAATGACTGGGCCTGTTAGAGTATCATCAGGTTGCAAACTGCAAGAAGGTATGATCACCAAGTCTCACAAAGAACTGAGTCACATCTAACCCCAAAAATAAACCTCCATGAGAGATTACAACAGGTTAAAGTAAGACCATTTTGAGAATTATGGGCCTCAAAATACATCTTAATACATCTATTTTTAAACGCATCACTCCATTATGTTCCCAGTCCACAAAACTGCCTCTGGTTTTGTGGGATTTTTTTTTTTTTTTTGTTCCTTGATATCTGTTTAAAATGCATTTAATAACTACTGTAGATTACCCTAACAGTGTTTAGATTGCCTAAAAAGCAGGAATCATCAAAGAACAGACCTGTTGTTGAGCTTTCTCAGGAGTTTCAAATGAACAAGTGAAATGTAGCATGTGCATATGGTAGTGTGCACACACATGGTTGTATAGTTTATTCAGTATTTCCTGTCTTACCCCCTCCTCTCTGCATGTTCTCAGAGAGGATGCCAGTTGAGGCAGTAAGCTGCCAGGGCCGCCAGAGATCCCCATTACTTCATCTTGCTGGAACGCCGCACACTTCCACCTCCTTTTTGTCTCCATTGCACATTGGCCATGATCCGCCCAGTACTCACTAAGGTTCTTATCCATGGCTCTGGTAAATTGTTGGATTTGCTCAGAAAGCTAGAGGCGTTTTCCCACAGTGTGTCAGTACACACTGCAAAAAGTATGATGCTCCGTTCGTGGCTTGAAAGGAGCATCGTGCAGCTGAACGTAACTTCTCTCAAGAAAACGCTGCAGGACTTCTCCGATGTTCAGTTTTAAAACTGAGTGAGAGAGCGGCGAGAGGTCAGAAGGATACGGTCAGTCCCAGGGAACAGCACCGTCCCTCTTATCACCTCTCCAAAGATGCAGCCAACTGACCACATGTCCACTAGGGTCACACACACACACACACACACACACACACACACACACACACACACACACACACACACACACACACACACACA
>JBBPCS010000729.1:3634758-3657485 GCA_037974645.1 Hollardia meadi
ACACACACACACACACACACACACACACACACACACACACACACAGGCACATGCACACACACACACACACACACACACACACTCAGATTACCAACATCTATTAAAAAAAACCCCACTTACTTACATAGAAGTACATATAAATACATTTTCCATGTTCTAATACTGAACCCCTGTGTAGAAACATAAATTTATCCTGTCATATGTGATTTGGAGAATTTCACACCTCACGTCTCATGACCTCTACCATTGTGTTGGAAGAGGAGGGGGTCGCATATCATCTATGATACCTCAATATCTCTTCACTGCCAGTTACTTGACCATTAGCCTGTGGGTAGCTAGCATGCTAGCAAGCAGAGCAATATCTTAGCATCAGGTGTTCGGATGTCAGCTGGCAAAAAGGTTGTTATTCGATTCACCCTTTTCCCCCTATACGTGGGTGAGGGAGGTCAGCGTGGCTTCATATCACGATAGTCACACCTGCTTTTGTGCAATCAAATGTGAAAGATGTAATTTAAATATGCATATGTTAACAAATAAGGTGTAATACATTCCTTAAAATGAAGTAATTAAGTAATTTCTGCAAAATGACAATACGTATCCCACTGTCTCTATTTATGCCACGTTAGCCACAAACAAAATACAGCTTCAGTTCTCTTGCCATTACTCCAGAGCCACTTCTTTAACACACCGCTGTATTAAAAGGGCCATCGGACACCCTGAAGCTCACTGTGCTGTGACCTGTGCAGACAGACTGCTATTCTCTTTCATCTTTTGACAGCCCCCTTAGGAGGGTGCAGATAACTTCAGCATGGTCAATATTCAGGTCGAAAAGCCTATGAAGTAAATTAAGATTAGCAACAGGCTACCGCTCCCAAGCTAATCTATCAGCAAAAGATTTTCTTTAAAAGTGCGCGTGACTATAGTTCATCGATCTACAGTGAGAAAGGATGGAGTGTTAGCTGATAAGAAATGTAGGTAGTTGTGAGAGCAGAGACAGAAGGAGGGAGATATTGCAGAGCTCATTGCAGGGGTTTTCTGGTTCGTCAGAGCATTAATCTTTCAGGGACCAGGCGATCAGTGATCCACAGACCAGAGGACAAGCACCTGCGGACACACTGGGCTTGTGTTTCTCACCGCTTATCTGCCTCGAAACAACTTACCGTAAAATCGTAAGTTTAAAGCATGAGGTTGGGGATAATTTCAATTATTTATTATTATCCATGAACGCTAAATAATTATGTCTGACTCACATGTGTGGGCATCCTCAGGCGGCAAGATGTGCTTCACATGTGCACACGTGTACAAATTCAGCACTAGGTTTATTTATTAAAATCCACCCTACTGAAAGAAGTCATCTTGGGGATGCATTTACCGTCCCCACTCCAGAAACACTCGAAATAACACACACTTAAATATTCAGTGAGAGAGAGGCTGAATATGAGGCTGAACAAAGCTTAATTCAGACACACTGACTTGAGAATGTGTGATGTGTTTATATGATGATTTTATAATGCAATTAAGGGTGAAATTAAAAGTGTTAAAAGATCAGGTGGAATTGTTACGGACATTTGTTACTTAGAGAGCCAGGTGTGAGTGGAGTTCACCTCAGTAACATACAGGGAACATCAGGCCAGGCACAGAAAAATCTTCTAATTAAATGTAACTTGGAAATGTAAAATAATGGAGCTAAAGCAGAAATCTACCAAAAAATACCATGTGAGAGGTATGTTATTGTTTTACACACCCGTAGCTACGATTTCATTAATTCCAAACTCTCCAAACACTTGCACATTATATGCAGCAGACATAAATAAAAATAGTGTTACCATCAGATAATATCGCTGTGGATTAACAAGGATACAGTCCCGCCCAGGGAAGAGGATTTTGTGGCGCACCATTTCTCCCATAATGCACCCCACCGACCATATATCCACTGCATGCATAGAGGTGAGCAAAAGAGGCAAAGGTCAGTGTTAGACACATCAAGCTTTCTGGGAGAAGAAGAGCAGTGATTAGACACGAGCTGTTATTCAGTGAGGGAGGGATAATTAATGAGGAACATGTTATATAGAGATAAACTGGAATGCAATAAAGGCAGAGGGCAGAGGAAGAACAGAAAAAGAGAAAGCCTAAGAAAAGGACTAACTAGCAACAGGAAATTCAAAGCCTTGGAGCCAACAGGCTTCCATCCCTGAGGGGAATATGGCTAATGAGTAATATCCTTATAGTGTAGGCTGGCAGTCAATCACATGTCTGATGTTCTGGGGGCTTTTAATCAGTGACTCATACCTTCAACACCTCAATTCACTGTTTTAACAGTTCACAAATAATAATGTAATTTTTTTCCCCCCTGATCATGAATGAAACTTTTTTGTTTTTTGCTTCAGTCAAAAGCTACAGCTGTTTTACTGCAGGTTTTACTGAAGGTAAGTCATCAGGTCCCACTGGTTTAAAAATACATTACATACAGTACATACAGCTCACAAAGTCATGGTTTGGTATTTTCTTGAGTTATTTCCTGTTTTATTTTGAAGGTTTTCTCTCCTTAGTTTGGTCGTTGTTCTTTTCCCGCCTCTTGTGATTACCCTCATGTGTTTCACCTGTGTCTCGTTAGCCTTCCCTTCCCTTCCTTGTGTACTTAAGTCTCAAAATGCCTTTTTGATGCAGTTGCTTGAAATGTTTTAGAGATGTTGGCTCCCAGTCAGTATTAACTAACTGAAAATAGCTCCAATAGACTGCTATACATAAACCAATCTCTGTGAGCTCTTTTAATTGGCTCTGGTAAAAAAAACAAAAAACAACAACATCAGTGTATGAGACTTTTTGACTCCATTGTTATCTGAATTTGATCCATACAAGCTCAAACGCACAGAGTTATCATGAAATCTCACCATTCTCTTTGTATCCCATGCCCAGGATAACCTCTGGAGCTCTGTAGTATCTAGTCACCACGTAAGGGGTCATCATGAAGCTGGTGCCCGCAGTCCTGGCCAGACCAAAGTCCAAGATTTTCAGGGTGCAGTCTGACTTCACCACTATATTGCTTGGTTTGAGGTCCTGGAGATAGGGAAAAGACTGGCATTGGAAACTGTGCATATTTAGGTTATTTACAAACCTTCTTCTCTGTTGCCCGGTTTCAAATACACTCTTTACGCTTATTTGCTTTCTTGCCTAGAGTTAGATGAAAAGATCAATACCACTTTTGTCTGAATACTGTATTGCTACCTCCGCCAAGGAGGTTATGTTTTCACCCCTGTCTGTTGGTTGGTTGGCTGGTTGGTTTGCAGTGCCATTCTAGTTAGCTTTAGCTTTGCACAATAACTGGAAACGGTTGGAAACAGCTGTCCAAAGGTAACAAAATACACCTACCAGGACATCTAATGCTCAGTAATTACCATCTTATATCTTGTTCAATCCATTAAAATCGTAAACAGCTTACAAATTGTAAAAACAGTGGTGTTGGACAGGGGTTTACAGTATGTGCAGGATTCATTCTTTACTGTACAGACATAAGAGTGGTAACAATCTTCTCATCTAAGGATCCACTAGAAAGTGAATTAGCATATTTCCCAATACTTTTGTTTGAAATAAATACTTTTGTTAGTTCAATTTTAGGTTTAATCATAACTACTTGGAGCAGTAATTTGGTTTACTTTATAATTTTCAAGTTTGTGGAGGTGCTCTCGCCAGTCAGTGAAATCTGCTGGTGCATTGACAAGGACATGATCCCTCACAGGCTTCCCACCCTGTGAACACTGCTGACTGTGTTGGCTGGGACAGCCAGCAAAGCCATCTGGAAGCACAAGGGATAAAACCCTGCACAGTGCAGTGTTTCCTGATTGCCAAATACTGTAGGTGACCAAGGAGATGTCAAAGATTATGGCAAACCTGCTGATGTTAGACTACAAACTGCTATCCCAAAAGATATAAAAACAATCAAACCAACCATGAAAGAAGGTCTTGATTTCCTACCCTGTGAATAATGCCAGCTGAGTGCAGATGTTTGATACCACACAGCATCTGGTAGAGCAGGTAGGACATTCTCTCATGGTCAAGCTCCATCTGAATCACCTGGCACAAGTTGGCATCCATGAGCTCCATCACTAGGTAACTGAGAAAAGGTTTAAGATTGATTTACGATGGTTGACAGACTTATCAGTTGAGTGAGTTATTTGATGATTTAGCTGTCTATTAAAATAATTTAAGTGAAAGTCATAAACGCAGCCTTCTGCAGGACTTCTACCATTTCTGGCTTAAAAAAGTGCCATGAAGACACATGAATCCCTCTCATGAAATTGTTCTGAGCATGAACACACATTCATCATTCAGTATGAGAACACATAATTAGAATTAGGATTACACCTACACTTTCACTGACTACACTCCAGCGGTCGGACAGGTGTAAAGGAGTAATAAGCTCATTATGCATAATAAAATCAGTCTCCTTTTGTTATCTGATACCAAATTAAATGAAAACAAGTAGCCTTTCTTTGCCTGATAAATGAGCTAAATTAATCATTTTATGGAAATGTAATAATGCAAAGAAGGGTTAGCTTATACTCACACATCCTGGAATTCCTCTAATGATTTCTGTGGTGTGAAGACATTTAATAAACTGATGATCTGAAAGGGAGAAGAGCACACAGAATCTGAGTTGCAGCAAGGGACGGGGATACACGTTGGTAATGACCCTGATGAAGGGCACTGCTGAGAAAGTAAACCGAAGAAGTGAGATGGAACAAAAGACCGGGGATAAATGGATGAGAGGGAAAAAGAGACGGGGGAAGAATAAAAGAGAACAAACTACGGCACTGAAGACTACATTCATGCCTTGAAGTGCTCTCTGTTTCACTCTCCTGCCAGTTGGGTACATTTCTGGAGGCATAGAATTTAGCACGGTCACAACATTGGAGTCGCTAGTCTCTCTTTTGTAGCGGAAGGATTTATTGAGAACCAAAAATAGACACTGACTGGGGTAAAACTGCTTCATTCTGACAATAGAATCATTTTCTTTCTTCCTACTTTCCTTCCTAACCATTCTACCCATCTGCTTAGCCACTTACATTTTTGTGATTGACGCATTTCATGAGCACCAACTCCCGGTATGCCCTCTTGGCGTGGGTCTGGTTCTGGAAGGGTCTGCTCAGCTTCTTGATGGCTACATTTCTGTCCAGGACACCATCATAGCCCGCACTGTGGAAGAAAAAACATAGCATACAATTTAATATTCATATGTGAATCAATCTGTGAGTGATTGCATGACATTGTGACAATCCACCTTGAAAGTCACTGGTAAAAAAACAAAGATTATTTTTCACATATCCTAGCAAACAGAGACTCATGGAAATACATGACAGATAGCTTTGTTTGAAACTTATACTCACTTAACGTAACTTATTCACTTTCTTTCAGGGTTGCATATCAAATCCAATATTAACACTAATACAGTCAACTCAGTTAATTTAACAAGAGCTATACACAGTTTGTTTTTATGTAGTTTTCATTGTCAATGAACGCAGCAAAATCATTTAATTAAGGGTAATTAACGACGTGACTACAGGGCAACAGTGAGAGAATACTCTCCAGTTGGAATACCGGGAGTTTTTTCCTTCCCATTCTGCCGACGGCCATGAATGCATCACAAGACTCCAGGATTCGTGACAGGCCAAGAAATAGTTTTACCTTTGGATGGAGCCAAGGTAGCTGCTCACAGCTAAGCTAAGCTATCCAGCTTATGGATTGTAATATACTTACAGATGAGAAAATGGTATTGATAACCATTATCATAAAACTATTTGTCTTTCTATATTTTGGTTTTTGTACAGAATAAATGTGTTAATTAGTTACATTTAGAGGTGCTGGTAGGCAGATACAGCTGTTTTGTCAGTTTTTATGCTAAGATAAGCTAACCAGCTCCCTGCAGTAGCTTCATATTTGACGTACAGACATGAAAGTGGCATTGGTCGTCGCATCCAACGCTTAGACAGAAAATAAGCGTATTTCCTAAAAGGTCAAATTATTATACACTTACAACCATTCAGATGCTACATAAACACTGACCTCCCCCATTTCTAATTGTTACGAAATATCTAGATTATTATCGTAAAATTTTGTAATATTTTAACATTATTGACACTGTATCATAAACAAAAACTAATAGTACAATGCAATGAAAAAGAGGGGGGAATGTAAGTTAAAGATGGTTTCTTTTTACATAAAATGGCCCAACCCATTTTGGAGGTCTTTGCTGGCTCAACACAACCTCAACCCCTGAGAACCTTTGGGAATTCAGCTTTTTGTGTGGATTTATATATGTTTTTAAGGAAAAGTAGTGCCTAGACAAGAAAAAGCAGCCATAAAGCTGTCGTGCACATCACATTCTCAGCTTTATGTTAAACTGTGTGTTAAACTACTTTTGTGACAAATTCTCCCTGAGAGATAGTACAAATTGAGTTTTAAGCCATTTGTATTCAGGCTTACTGCAACCTTAATCAAGACGACGCTGTGTGTGGGTTTGTGGATGGCTGAGTTGGATACATTGTGGTTCGTCGTGTCTCTGGAGACTGCAGGCCAGGGATGGTGTGTGACCATGGAAACAGTGGAGTCTTCATAAAAGCATTGATCCTATAGGGATTTGAGCCTGTCATCACTTTTCGAGCTGAGTGAAAGATGATGTCATGACCAGCTAAACTACTTAAAGCCTTCATCCCTCCTAAGATGGCTCTGAAAGCTCATCCTGACCGAGCACACAAGTCATGAGGGCAGTGATGTGCACAGATTGGGATGTTTGTGGGCGACAACATTGGCAGAGTGAGTCTTAGCTGCGCCAGTAATACAAGTTTTCCCTCATTACCATGTTCTCAGGCTTGACGGGGGCAAGAGTCTTCTGATTGCATAAGAAAAGGGGCTTTTAACTCTCTGTCTGTATGTATATTGTATTTTTTTCTGTGTGCAGCTGCTGCATCATATTATGACAAAACCCGGCTTCCAACTACACATGTCAATGTCTTGTGTGTATGTTGCTGATCTGCTTGTTAAGATTCAAATGAGACTATTTCCATAGTGTGTCCCATTTGATCTCTATAATCAGTAGGATATTATATTAGTCTTAGTCAGGGGCTTTATGCGGTTTGGTTGTGGTAATACCATCACCATATGACACGAGATGACAGCTGTGGGCAGAGCCAAGCGCCACACAGCAGAGCAGGTTAAATTAGATTTGAACTGTCTCTCGGCCATCCATCTCTATGATATCCTTCAAATGGGCACAGTCCCAGCATAAGCAGTGGCAGCCTGTCCAAGCTCCTTTGCGAATGCACAAAATTACTCTGGAGCAGAAGGGGAGAAGGGCCGAGGGCATGGGAAGCACAGGCGGGACAATGAAGGAGGGTGAGTGGAGGGCAGGGGGTTTAGAGTGTTGAGAGCCAGAGATTCTTCAAAACACTATATAAGAAACTAAGTCATCTCAATTTAGGTCATACCAGGGACGGTCTCTGAGGCAGGTATATCACCATGGAGACACTGCTTTAATATAAATACAACTTATAGATCCGTTTGGTCATTCAAGAGAGACTGTAAGACGCATTCCTTTAGCCTTGGCAGTTGTTCCACTGCATTCTGACAGGACAGGCATGAGATGAATTACAATGAATACGAGCTCTCTCTGCAATCCGGATTAAGGATTCACTTAAGTGCCCACCCTGTTAGGCCCTTATGGCCCGCACATCCATATTCTAAACAGATATGTCACCAGCTCATAGCACTGGAGAGGACATGAGCCTATATTGAATCCAAATACCATAAATGGCCCGCATGCTCCACATTTATGACTAAATTATGCCAACATTTTTTTTGTTTTTAGCATATATGTTGCATATATGACTTTTAACATGTTTTTTTATGCTGTATTTCTCAGCTCCTAACCAGCAACAATTATTTTTATCTTTAAAATAAAATAAATATCACAATTTCACCCGTTTATAAGAGGAAACAGGTGAACCTCTCACTTGGGCGTTCTGCTTGAAAAAAGGTCAGTCCGTCATTACTGTCCTTCAGCTAAAACCTCATCAGTACTTTTTGTGTTAATTGAAAGTATATATTCACAGTAATATTTGAAGATGTTGACTTATAGTTCAGAACAGTGGTTCCCAAACTTTTTCTCATCAAGGACCCCTAAACTGAAATTAGACCATTTGGTCAGATTTTGGCCCAGGGTCTCCCATCTTATAAGAATTTTGCTGTTAGATATTTAGCACAGAAAGTGCATAAAACCCACAACATCATCAGAAAACATGAATTATTCAGATTTATTTCTTTATGTATTTTTGCTGTTTTTAAAGAACCTGGGCCTGTTTGCCATTACAGGGTTAAAACTCAAATATGTCCAAATGATCCACTGAATAAATAAAACATTTCTACATTGAGAAGCTTTACGTCGAGATGATCTATTCTCTTTTTCTGCAAAGATGGGGGAACTGAAAATGTCTGATTGCCAAATTACACCATTATTAATCATGGAAACTTCATACAACTTTATAAAAATTGCAGTCCTCATACAGCAGTACAACCACTAAGCAGAGATTCTCCTCCCTTAATAATGCCCCCTAGCAATAAACTACAAGACAATTAGAAAAACAACTAGATTAGATAATTGCATATTAAATGCTGCATAAAAACACATCAAATGGCATGATGTAAAATAAGACATAAAAGAAATGAACTTTTGAGTACTTACCAGACAATTCCCTGAGCTCCAGAGCCAATGGGCTTTAAATTCTGGAAGCGTTTTAAAACTGTGAAGGTGGAGTCTCCTACTTCCACACTGTAGAACTGGTTGTCCACTTTGCTTTTACTCATGTTGTAATGTTTAGCAATATATGACACATCCACTTGTTTTCCAAAACCCTGCATGAGGTAAACACAACAGAAAATAAACCGTGTTAGTGATGATGAAGATGATTCATGTCTTTACTTACCTGGCAAGTAATATAACATCTGGAAGGGAATCATCAATTCACTAAATAACAGTAAAAGGTAACACTAAAATCTATATTGTACATTTTATGTTATTAAGTATACATCAGTTAAATAATCAACAGTCAGTATGTATTTAGCTGCTGATATTTTATGGACTCCATGTCTGCAGTGAATATGAGTCTACTGCTACTTTTCCAAAAGTATAACAAAAAGTGTGTGTGAGGGGCTAATAAAACTAGCAAAACTGGAAAGGTAGCATAAACAGGACAGGACATACAATACAGTTGAGTTTCCACCCAAATACATCAATTTGCATACAAATCATACAACTTTACACTTTCAAATTGTGTGCAGTGTATGTGGCAAATTCCAATTTTGTGTGCAGGTGATTCGCCAGTGTTTGCAATTAACTTCTGGGGAGAGCAGATCAATAGTCAGGTGACCTTCATCAACAAAAGTAAGCATGTGTTGTGTGAATCGGTCGCAGTTTGGTTAGCTTTAGGATAATACGGTTTGGGTTGAAACAATAGGGCCTAAATTAAGTTATGTGTTAAGTCTCACTTTTTCGACTACATCACCTGGCATTTTTTCATGTGTGATATCTGGACACCTGTTTTCTACCAAACTTAATGGGAAGGACTGGCATAACACCTGCACGCAAAATTGGACTTTGGCGTATATGCGGCATGCAATTTGAAAAAAGTTGAAGCAACTGGGCTGTGAGTTACACTTACACTGTTTCCATGCAGAAGTGTAAACTCTATAGTAGCCATGTAATGACAATAGAGACAATAATGTCTTTACGGCATTAACTAGACTAAAGACATTCTTTTATGAATGTTCACACAGAAATCAGGCTACAATTACTTGGGTGGAGCAGTCGAACAAATGGTGCGACAACAAAAATACCCGTTAATTACAGCAATTACAACACAGCTCACAGACCAAACAAAGCTGTGTATTACTGAAGGGCACGAGTTTGAAACACCATGAAAAATTCATTTATGTGATGCAATACATTTAAATCCAAAGTCATCCAAACCTATGATCTCATTACTCCAATACATTAGACTGCAGCCTTTACTGTAAAGCCAGCGGTACCTATAGTGGCTATTAAACATCAAGCTACACATGCATGCATACGGACATCCCATGCGTAGCGTCTTAATATTTCGAGCCACAGTGGAATAGCCTGTAGCAAACCACGCAATCCTCTCTCTCACACACACACACACATACACAAACACACAGAAATACACACAAGATATAGACTGTAGTTTATGAAATTACATCCCCCACAGAAGGCGAATAAGCTTCAGTGAGGAAGTCACTTCACTGTTTTTGTCTTTACTTGAGATCCCAGTTTTAGATAAACAGTTGAGATATTAAACTTTAAGTTGTTATTTCTCTCCTGTTATTTCTCTTTTTACACACAGAAACACACCACAACATATAGAGCAATGAAAGGGAAATGGTAGTGAATGAATACTGTACCTTTTTTACCTGTAAGGAACACACACCTGACAAAAGGCTATCTTCACATCCAGGATTGGTTGGCTGCAGTTATATAAGAAATGTCTGCTCATAAATACCTGCGAGACACAAACAGAACAGAGCCAGATTCAGAGAGTGAGCGTGGTGTGGACACAACAGGAACGTACAGTATGTGAGCTGCAATATCTCGCATATGGTGGGAAACAAACTGAGTCTGAATTCATAAACTGGACTCTACTGTCTAGATGGACCCTTGTATTTACACTCTCCTGTGACCTCTTTACTCTGTAACCATCATTTTTCAATAAAGGTGAGAAAAACAACCCGCTCCTCTATATACAAGATAGAGTGTTGGCCAATATATCGATTCCTCACAATATATAAGCACGGCTACAATGACCAATGTCTTTGTGTTTCAAGACGCTGGTGGGACTTCGGTTGAACAGCTACCACAGAGCTGAAAGACAATATGTTGCTGATGACTTCCTGGCAAGCTGAAGCCTAATATTTCTCCATCTCGTACTCCCCTTTATCTGCAGGCTGATATCACAACATCATGTCAACATGTCAATACTTTCCCTATTTTTCTAAGACTTCATTTTATTAGCCCCCTAAAGGAATGGTTTTGGGAAGCACACTGCCTTTCTTGCAGCCACGTGCAGCCAGGAATCAGCTAACTTGGCTCTGTCTAAAGGTAACAAAATCAGCGATCCAACACATCTGAAGCTCACTAATTAACACTTGACACTGTACTTATTTTTTTTTCTTGGCCTGGCGCAATCACTTCCTGGCATTGTGTTATCACCCTGACACTTTGGAGACTTCAGGGAGTGACTGCGTGATTGAACAAACTTGATATGACATGATAATTAATGAGCTTTAGAGGTGCTGGTATAGGCAAATTTTGGTTTCTGTCTTTATGCTAAGCTAAGATAACCAGCTGCTGGCTTTAAATTCATACGTAGCATACAGACATGAGGGGTAAACTGATACCTATTAATCACTTTAAATCTCTTCTATTAGACATTGAAAATATGAATAGGTGTTTTAATCCCTGTTAATAATTTTTTATAAAGATGGAGCAATGTATTTTAAATTGATGTTGCCCCTATTGTTTAATATATATTGTAACTTTGCTTTACTGTTTTAAATGTATTGAATTTTTTATAGGTATTGCTTTTATTTGCATTGTACTCAGGGCATAATTGTAAAAGAGAGCTTGCTCTCAATGGTCTTCCCTGTTTAAATAAAGGTGTAGATATCTAATTCTAAGCTTAAAAAATAAGCTTATTTCCAAAACTGATGGCTTATTTATTTAAAAAGCGTTATATACTGTATATCCCATCAAACTGTACATATATAGTATGTCCTCATAAATCTTTCATATGAGTTGTGCAATTCCATTTAAATCGCAGCTAATGGGTCAATTTGATTTAAATGTAGATTTGCACATTTGTTGGAGCATTTTTGGTTGGAAGATCAGTCCAAAAGCATTGCAAGGGAGGAATAAAGCTCGGAACAATACTGGCTCCCACATTAGGAAGGAGCGAGATAGGCTGCAGCTATCGCCCACAATGACTCTGGCTTCAAGGGTTTTCCAGGTAATGAAGCTGCCAAAGTGTTATGATCATATCGTCTGAATAAACTGTTATGTGATGTGGTGGTATGCTGGCGGTGAAAGTAACAGAAAAAGAAGATTTTTGCAACAAATGTCCACAAATGTTTTGGTGTGCCCTCATCAAAATCTAGAGTACCAGCTGAAATGATGTGGCTTTTTTTTCTCTTTCTTTTTTTTGCTCTCAGGAGGTAAGCAAAGATTTCTGGAACACACATGCATTATTTAGCTCCACCAGTCCTCCAATAATGTCAAGGCTTTAGTGTCTCTGTTACATCCAAACTGAGCAGGGAAAGTGATGAAAAAGAGATGGAGGATATAAAGGTGTAAGATTTCTGGTTTGGTATATTGTTTGACCTTTTACTTTTGACCAATGTGGCATCACAGTACAAAGCTGACATTACTGTCTGCATTTTCACATTTGAGTGTGCATTTGTGTAGGACATACCGGTATGCCATAGCAATTTGTGTCTTCAACTGTGGAGCATTTGTGGACTCATTATAGTACCTGAATTACTGGAGGAACTAGAATAATCATTCATCGACTAAAATGAGAGTAAAAGGGAAGAAGAGCGAAATAAAAAGATGAGAAGGAGATATAAATTATGAGTGAGAAATAATGCACAGGGAAGGGTATGCTACATGGAATTTTTCTGCAGTTGCAAACCACTACAATAATTTCACAACACAGATGTCGGTTTGACATGACTAATATCGCTGCCACCACAATAACCAGCACAACATTTGCTATTAATCTGACAGGTCAACACTGAATAAGCCCCACCACCTAGCTAGCTACATCTGTGCAACTTTAATCTTTTAGCCATCTGTGTACATGAGATACTAAACCCAAATGTTTGTCTTCCACACTGTAATAATTCCAACACCACCTGGATCGTCTCTGAAGATAATATGAGGCTGTGTGGGTGAACGTATCGCTTGCTAGTCAGCGATACTTTCACACACCAGAAAAACGTGCGTTGCTATATTTTAACTGAGCTCTTCAATAAATGGCTGATTTCTGATTAGGGCTGGGTATCAGTACTCAACAACTTCAAGGTATCGACCAAAACAACCCAGTACGAAGTACTTTTGTTGTGAAGTGGCACTATATAAATCAAGTTGACTTGACTTGATATCGAAACTTCTCCAGTCAAACAATTCCTGCATTTGATTACTTTTTGTTTTAAAGATCTAGAAAAAAAACCCAAAACTATTTCTAGATTTTTTTCTCGCAGCCAATCAACGCAAGCATTCTTTGATTTAATGTGACGTGTGATTGGCCCACTAGTGTAGCAGCTACAACCCATACAGTCAGTGGGGAAGTTGAATGAATGTATTTGACGGAGTTGGCAGTTCAGTGGTGGCATTTTACACAACTGAATGCTTCCATTCACATGATGGGTCGAATGAAGTATCAGAATCACTTTAAGGGTACTGGTATCATAGGTTTTTAAACAATATCCAGCCTTACTGCTGATGGAATCAGAATCAACAGATTAGCACAGACCTCTCACCACCACTCGACAAATATATGGTCACTATATGGTTTCACCAGAATTAACCCTGTTTGAATGCACTCATATACAGTATAGTGACATATATACATACTGATAAAAATACAATTTGATGTTCCTTTTCGAGAGAAAGAGAGAAAAACACTGACAAACTACGCAGCATCTTCACTGAATAAACACTATTAACAATTTCACTTGGAGCTGTCATTTACACAGCTTAACAATAACGAGCCAAGATTGTGACTGACTGTCATATTGTGCAAAAGATGAATTGATTTGTGTAATTATCAGGAACAGCTAATCATGAAGATCAAATCACGCCAAAGCTATTCACTCCCTTTTTGAAGACGACAGGAAGTGACACACAGCAGATTCTGAGCAGATGCTGATGCTCTGGTTGCAACTAATAATACACTCAGCACCATTACTTAAAATGTCCATATATTGTTTAGAGTGGCAGTGTTGTCAGTGCTTTTACATTGTTTGGTAACTAAACTAAAACTACAACTGAGTATTGCTTTAAACCCAGTGTGAATACAGTGCCCAGCTGGAACCAGAACTATAACAAGAGTATTTTTAAGCCAAATCATCTCTGTACTTTTTTGATATCTGGTTCCACAGACACAATTTGCTTTGACATCCAGCCCTAAAAGTGAAAACAATGTCAAACCTGGTAGCTAATCATGCTATGGTAGTTTAGTCTTCAGTGAGAAAAAGAGGAACATACTGGTATTAGATAACCTTTGCACAATATGAGGATCAATCAGATCAAGTTTTCCCTCCTGTATACTGCCCTTGACGCTTCCTTAAGAGTGTTGCTTAGTGTTGCATCAGAGTTTAGGAAGCAACAGTGCTTCTGCAGGATGTACATAAGTTCTGGACTCTTTGCAGTACAGAATGTATAAAAGATGTTCGTAGCACTGGCATATCCTGCACGTGGGAGAAGTTAGCCTTGAAGGCTTTCTGTCAGAAAGCATGTATTCATGTCCCGCGACACCCTGTTTTTTTTTAAATTTCATTAATTATTTAAACTTGTTGGTCGCTGTTTGGTAGGTTTAGGCACCAAAAATACTTGGTTAGGTTTGTCTAAAAAAGTACTTGGACTCTTCACAAAGTTAAACACACGTTACCTTTCTGGAAGAAAGCCTTCAAGGCTAACTTCTCCCATGTGTGCATGTCCTTCTTCTGGAAATGATTGCTGATTGTTGAATTTCTACCAGCCTGTGATCACAAATTCGAACAAGTCTAACAAACAACTTAAAGCCTGTGCCAAAGTAATTTTATACAGGACCGGTGGAGAAAAGTACGCTCCCTTGATTTGGTTGATCAGATTGGTGATCAGCCATTGGTAAACAAAATCACCTGTTTTGTTCTAAAAAAGACTGTGAAGGTTTAAAAGAAACTAACTTGGTACTGATTTCTATATAAGCAGGCGTCCGAGCATACATCACTACACTCAGTGACTTTTTCAAAGTAATGATGGGCTTCTAAATATATTTTTAAAAAGATGGGCACTAACGTGTTTTGCACACAAGTACACACAAATGCAGCTCCGTGTCACACACATGAGCAGAAACAGACTGGTCACACACACACACTCATCGTCTCACACACTCACCCTAACACATTCAGACACAAATGTATTGCACACGTACAAAAGGCCAGGTCTGTTACACTGATGAGACACCTGTTACGAAGAAAGAAACTCAAGAATGAAAGAAAAAGACAGAAAAGACAGAGAGGGCGTTTTAATTATCTTCAATGGGCTAATGCATATTACTGATACAGCTAACCATTAATCTCCAATGCTGGCCTTGCTGATGCGGAATTGTGCTAGTGTGTGTGCTCTGCAGTTGTGGCTGCTCCTCTGTATTTGGATCCTAGGCATTCTGTTACATCCGCCCTCGTGGGCACAACAATGCCGCAGGCAAACCAGTGATCACTCTGCAGACTTGGGAGGCAGCGTCCCGTCGACAGCAGTGGTTCTTATTAATCTTGGCACCATCTCCTGCAGGGTACTTCTGGTTTTTGTTTTACCTGCTAGGTTTTTGGACACACCTGGCAACCAAGGGCCTCTACTATAAAAAATAATATGATGGTGTTCTCAAATGCACTAGTTTCCCAAACGCCCTGCAAAATATGCCGCCAGATAAATCTTTAAATTAGCTGCTTGGCTGTGGCCTTGCAGTCATATTGTCAACGGTTTGTTGACACTTTTTAGTTCCTTATGCCAAGTGAGGGATATCGTTAACGTCAGAAATTCCTTATGTCTTCATCTCTAATGATAAACTGAGTAGTTTCACCCACTCAGCTGCTAAGTGCCAAAAGAATATCATCAGGTAAAGGTGAACATGCTTGTAGTCAGACACTGGACCTTCTGACTTATTAAATACTGGTGTAACAACATAACAAAGGTGGCTAGATTCCATTTAGGTGTGCCAGAGACAGGGGCCGGTGTAATTAATGACATAAATGATGGCTCGATTCCAATGAAGTGCTCCAGTAAGACCACTGAGTGAATATGAAACCTGGTTTATAATATATGATAAAGGTTTATTATGCATGCTGGCTCCCTGGCACACCTAAATAGAATGGAGCTAACTCTAAAGTGTGTGATATTTCTGTGATGCAGTAAAAAATAAAATGCTTGTTGGTGATTAAAAAGAGCACGCCTTTGTCTACACTGATAGGACAATGATAACACATTTCCTCCCCAATAATAAACACGACTACACTAAACCTTGTCTGCCGTGTCTATACTCACATAATGAAGCCCTGAGCCTGATCAACCACGTTAGCTCAATCACAACTTGACCACAACAGAAGCAACAGACGGACCCTGTGGAAAAAAAAAAGAAGCTATATAAATATTTTACTATGCCAGGTATGCTAGCCAGCAAAATTGTGGTTCTGTGTTCAGCAGAAACACCATGACATCAGACAAAAATATGGCTGTCCAATATGACTATGTTTTCCCACTTTGCAGATATGGATACATTTGTCTGATTTAGAGCTTTTCTTAGTGGTAAGGTCAAAAACAGCACACTATTATTAAAGGACAGATAATACCCCATGTGTCATGAGAGTCCATTTCATTAGTTGCTAAAGAAGTGCAGCCGCGGGACGTTGTCATGCCAATATGTACTGAAAATCTCTCGACTGAACAGTGTGTTTGACAAGAAACTAATTCCCCAGAAGCATTGTGATATCTCCAAAATCTTTTACAATGCTTAAAAAAATAAAGACCTTGTCTTCACATTATAAATGATAACAGTGTTGCAGCAGCAGGTGTTTGAATTATACAATAATGGGGTGCATCTTTGAGCAGCAGCTCGGCCACACTGTCATCCACTTTTTGCATTTTACTTACTCTTTCTGACTCAGCGTAGCCCACAGCATAATACATGTCAGTGTTGTGTTTTAGGTGAGGAATTAAGTTACCGACAATGTTTTTTTACGTCTGCATTAAACAGGTTGATTGGCTGCTGCAGTACTCGAGGATTACTCTCTAAATATTCATTACACACCAGTGTTATTGTTTTTCCCGGTACATCAATCTTTGCTTCCTCTCCTCTCACCACTCTGTCATGTTTTCAGGCTCACGCGAATTTTGTTAATATCACAGAATGTGCAACACCACATTCGCCGTATACATCTACGCCGTCATTCTCCCCCCTGATGCTCAGCAATGAGAGCCAGCCTTCTCCCTTTCCTGCCTCTTTTTTGTCCCTCCCTCGCTCTCCCACCATTCCTGCTCCCAGCCTCACTGCGACCGCCTCCCCTCCCCCTCCCTCGGCGCTCCATTGTGAGTGCTTGGTTCAGCAGCCTCAGCCTCTCCTGCAGTATATGCAGCCTCGCCTCTGCTGAGCAGCCTGAGCCAAACGCAGCGCAGCGTCCCGTTTGGCTCAGGGGAGGGGAAGGGAAGCACTTCAAACTGCAGATGCAGCCAGGAAAACAAGGCAGTACTGACTCCCGAGCTCATCCACAGGCTGCGAGAATCTGAATGTGCACTGACACCTATTGATTTGTTTCTTCAAAGCTGAAATACACCTATCCTCTCCTGTCTCTGCTCTCGTCTGCCGCCTCACTCACATCCCTTGATTTACTTTAGGTAAACAGCAAACATGTTAGTTAAAAAAAAAACACTTACACTGCAATTTTCTGACAAGCCGCCTGGTAGCATATATGTACAGCTTTGGCAGGTGCAAGTAAATCATCTGATTTACAGCTTTTCTTACAGAACCTGAAACACATTCAGTAGAGGAAGAATGCCAGGACTGGAAGACTATATTGAAACCACACTTGTTTCTGTCAAACAAATGCCTAAATACTCATCTATAACACATAAGATGATTAAAAAAATATATGATATTTAAATGATCCCTGAGATATTTGATGCTTTATAAAATAGAGCACTGCTGCAAAAGTATGGCTAGTCTCTCAATAGATTGTACCACGCCATGTGTTTGATGTATTAACATTGATATGTGCACCTGAATAACAAATTGGATTATTGAGTTCCTCAATGTTTGCTACCTCGAATAGAGAAAATATGTTGATAAAAGGCAGGTTTTCAGAATTGCATTTAGTCTGGAGTTTACGCCATCTGACTTGCTACGATGTCTGACCCTGAGTGATTCTTAATTCTCTTTACAGATGCGCTGCGGGGGGGTGGGGGAGATTGGGACTGAATCTAACACAGCTTAAAGTCTTGCACTATCTGCAAAGAGCAAATAAAAGCTGCATATTTGTCAGATCAAATCCAATTATGTAACTGTCCGTCTAACTCTGCGGGCACATTTCTCGGTCAGTGATGGTGCAGCCTGGGGGAATAAACTTTCATGCGAAATGCTGAATTTGCAGAGTTAAATTTTATTTATAAGAATATGGTTTTTTTAAAAATCAAACAGAATAAGGCTGTAGTAAGTTTCCCCGCACACAGCTTTCAGTTCAGATTTAAATATGGTCAGAGAATGTATTTAAACATGCTGCCTATAAAAATAATCGTGTGTAATTTATTGTCAGCAGTTACGATCAATGCTGTAATGCGTTAGAGTACTCAGATTACTTTTTTGTTTGCAATTATAGTAATCAGTTATTTAGGTACGTTTTCAAACAAGCAAACTTTTAAAATACCACTGCATTTCCCTGTTTACTTGTTGCCATTGAATGCATGTTTGTTGAGACGTGATGTACGGTCGTCTCTAAGAGCCTGTGTTTTATTGTTTTCATAGCATAAGCTGTGCCTATATGCCTCTGCCCAGTTCACTGTAAGAGCGTAAGCAGCAGGGAATTAAAACAGCATGTGGAGCCAGCATATTCTCACATCTAACTCAGTGCATTAAGGATTTATTTCCGGCAAGTTTCAGAGTGGGATGACAAAACAGGATGGTTTTACTTTCACTTATGTCCCGTTTGACTAAGGTTTGTTTTATGATGAGTTAACGAGGCAATTAAGCTCGTCTTAGTTTGGCGAAACAGAGGAACTTGAATTCAGAAGGTTGTGTTTTTCTGTTTAGTGAGGAAAATAGGCCTAGGTGTAAGATTATATTTCCTTTTTTATTTTGTGTTTATTTTGTTTGGACTATGTACGAAGGTGGTAACCACTCAATCACATCCCCCAACTGAAACTAAATTGCAAAGGGGTTGTCATTTTTGGTAACGCAAAAGTAGGCCTACTCTAACAAGTTACTTCACTCAGTAGTTAAGTCCGCCAAGGTTATGTTTTCACCCGTGTCCGTTTGTTGGTTGGTTGGTTGGTTTGTTTGTCACCAGGATTGTGGATTTCCACGAAACTTGGGGGGAAGGATGGGGCATGGGCCAAGGAAGAAAACATTCAATTTTGGCGCGGATTCCGGATAAAGGGACGGATCCAGGAATTTCAATCCCAATATCAGTATCCATAGACATAGTCGTGACCATAATGACTTGGGATTTCCAATTTCAATGAAGCCAAGTGGGAAAGAGAAACTGAAAGTGTCACGAGTTGCTGCAATTGGTGCCAGGGTTTAAATAAGAGGGCTGTTGGGCCTTGGCGGAGGTATGCGCCATTCGAGTTTTAATGGCTGTCATCTAGTGGTGTAACGAGTTACTTTTAAAAGTAACGCTGCCCAACACTGGTTGCGATCATAAAAGTATTAAGAGGCACATTTTGATTGACATCAGGCAGGGTAAATACAAACTCATAAACTCATAATACAAAATCATTCCTGATATTGCAAACATATCAGTCAGTAATACTTAATATTTCCTTATTCCCTCCTTTTGTCTCGTTCCTACCTAATAGTTCAGTGCACACTCTAGTAGAGCACCTTCACAAAGGTCATGGTGGGTTATACTTCACATATTTTCATATATTTCTCTCAAACAACTTCTCTATTAACAAAATTATTTGTCTATCTTCTTTTTTCCTCCTTGTTTAGTTATCTACCATGACTAAACTGTTGAATTTAACGGATCTGAGTTGATATTTGAGCCTCATGGGGATGGATTAGGACCACCGCGACACGCAGCCAGGAACAATACTCAGCCAGGGTCATTGGATGATGATAGACTACGCCGGTGTTCCTCAGTCATCCAGCCTCTTCAAATGATGACCGTGACCTTCCATATAATCCTGAAAACCACGGCAGAATGGCCACCAAAAGACTGATGAGGACATTTAGTTTTTGATGGTCAGCAAAAATTGTTTTGGAAAAAAAGTCCTGAACTTTTTACACCCAATTACATCCAATACATATCCATTCCTATCATTTTCTTATTTAATACACATTTCTATGTTCCCATTTCAAATGGAACAACTGTCAATTATTGAAGCCATTTTTAAAGCAAAAATGCTCAACATTGTGAGTAATTGCAGATTTTCTCCGTTTTACGTCATTGTAAACACAATAAATTTGAGCTTTGGGCTGTTGGTTGAACAAAACACGACATTTGAAGACGCATCGTTACAATGTTTCTGACTATTTCCTGAAATGTTACAGACCAAACATTTAATCAATAAGTCAGGAAAAGAATCAGCAGATTAATTGATGATGAAAATAATCATTAGCTCCTCACTTGGCTGACAACATTAGCCTGCTGTTGGCTATTTCCATTGATGAGTTTCCATTGGATAAACAAGTTGACTACCTAAAAATCGATATCAGCGAGTAGAATTTGGCATAGATCTGCAGTGGCCACTACCTACCAGATAACTACGACCAAAGAAAACAAACCAAAGCTACTTCAGCAGAAATATTGAACAACTATTCAAGACGCATGATTTGCCACAAGCTGCTGCTGCTGATAAAGAGGGTGAAGAGAAGTAACCGATTTATCTTTGAAAAGAGAGGTGTCACTCTACTTTGCCATTGCAGAAACTCCCATAAAAAGCTTTGTTTAATTGTTCGGCGTGTTCCCTGCAGCACTTTCACCGAGCATGGAAGCCTGCCCCTGAATAATTCAGCACCCAAGGTCACGGCGCTAAAACCTCTCTTCCTTTCTGTCTTGAACATGAAGAAGAGTTTGTTGTGACAACCTTCACCGGCTCCTCTGCACAGCGCACCAGTCAATTAGTCTGTGGGCATGCACCAAACCAGGATGTGGAAGAATGGGGGGGGGAGACAACATAAATATAGCAAAAAACAGTTGTTAGCTTTCAAATAAATGAAAGCTCATACCCTCTTAACACTTGCACCTGTGCGATCAGCATAATAGGTGAGGCGGGTTTACACTCAAATGAAATGCCTTTCCAATAATCCATGTGCCCCAAAACAAAGCAGGTTTAAATAAATTGCCTTCCTCTGTAGCTTCATCTCTTTTAATCCAGTGTGTCCTGCACAGAGTGTAGCCCACATTAGGGTGAAAAACATCCCATCCCCTCTGCAATATGATTGCCTTGAGTTCGGTGTTAATGGCAAAGCCTCCACGCCACCGCTGAGAAAGAAAAAATGGCTATATTAATCGTTCATCAGCCTGAGAACACCATCTGCTTTCCCAGCACTTCTGATGGTGCCGAGGCTGGTCCCATATTCCTGGTGAGGCAGTGGCGGGCCTGCATAATGCACAAGGTGCGCAGCTGACTTCTGAGGGGGGGAGGATGGATGAACTCTGCATGTAGGCCTGTACAGTACAGTATAAGCCTTGTGTTTTGAAGAGCATCATCCATTTCCTGCACTTTCTAATCAAAAATGCATTGCGTGCTTCACGACAGTCAAGTCTCCCTGAGATAAGTCACATTATGTGGACAGGAATAAATTGTGTGATTAAACAGATTTCAAAGCCAGAATAATTAAATAACAAAGAGAGGTAGCCTGGATGAACAGCCTATATTAGCATATGTGATGTTATTCTCTTTGTCCACAAAGGCACAAACTAATATACAAGCTGTGTTTCACTCTACTACAGGGTGTTTGTAGGGATGGAGAGCGGATGCACAACGTTTTGTCATCTTGTCACGTCAAGACTTAACGCCATAATGAAATCCCCGCACGGTGCTGCTAGTTGTTATAAAACAACATCCGCGGCGGTGAATGTATCTTCACCGAAGCATCGCTAGTGGACTCCATTAACCTTCCCATACAATCAATATTCATCACTCCACCCTCCAGGGTCCAAGCACACATTTAACAAACCCACCCGGCCTTACCATTCCGTGCCAGCTGATGACGATCCCGGTCCGGTGACACTCCTTTTTCAAAACATCCCGACGGGAAACAGTGCGGTGCTCATAGCTGAAGGCTTCATTTAAACGTTCATAAAGATGGCGAAGGTGTGTGTGAGTGAGTGTGTGTGGGGGGGAACCGGACCCCCAAAAAAGAGACGATGAGGAAAGGAAAAAAAAAAAGCAGAGGTGGAGTGAACCGAGGTTTGCTGATGCTGAATCACTCTCTCTCCCCCCAGCTCACCACCTTGCAACCATTGTGCTGCAAGATGCTGGCTGTACCACTGTGGACCTACCAGAGCAGAGAGAGAGAGGGAGAGAGAGGGAGGGAAGAGGAAGGGGGTACTGGGAAATATGTTGCCATAGCAACCGAGCAGGAGCACGTCTGACGTCAAAGTCCGAGCAGAGAGAGAGCGAGAGAGCGAGAGAGAGAGAGAGAGAGAGAGAGAGAGAGAGAGAGAGAGAGAGAGAGAGAGAGAGA
>JBBPCS010000729.1:3667088-3712415 GCA_037974645.1 Hollardia meadi
AAATCCATTGTGGCAGTGTACAGAGGCAAAATAACAAAAAATGTGTCACTGTCCAATGAATTATGGTGCTCACTGTATATTGACCTTGTGGCCGAGGTTCCTATCATATACCCTACAGGAAATTATGGAAAGCTTATTATGTTCATCTTCTGGTGTAAATCGGTTGTCCTCTTTCTCTGCTTGCACAGGGAAGATGCACGTCTCTCTGGCAGAAGCCTTGGAGGTTCGAGGAGGTCCGCTCCAGGAGGAGGAGGTCTGGGCAGTGCTCAGCCAGAGTGCTGAGAGCCTCCAAGAACTCTTTCACAAAGGTATGCAAATGTGGAAATAAAGCGTGAAAGGATGTTTCCTGAAAATGGGTGTACATACACGGAAAACACAGTTCATGTTTAATGTCATTCCAGTCCTTTTTAAAAAAAAAAACGCATTCTCTTTAAATCTGCCTGCACCACATTTTTTTTAAACGAAGGGGCTGAATGAAAATCCTCTGGTGTCCAGAGCCCGTGAACTACAGGCGCCATTTTGTATTGACAAATTTATGAGATTGTTCATTATCTCCCTCTCTGAAACGTTGCAATAATGGATTGATTACCCAAATCAATCCATTATTGCAACGTTGATTACCCAAATCAATCCATCGCATCAATGCAGAAATCAAAAGAAGCAACTCAAAACAAAACAAAAAAGATGAATGCTTTTGTCCTGACTATTTTTTTTCTAGATCAGTCACACTGACTCAAAAATTTGTTGCTATCAGTAAAATAAGAACATTCAGTCACTGCATTAATTTTGTTGTCAGTTTGTTACATACTGGTTCTGCATCATTAGTACAACTGTTGACTGTGCAGTTTTGTTTCATGTGTTTTAATCATTTGTGCCAGTCATTTTTTTTAAAAATCTCTGATTGCCCTTGAAGCCAAAGAAAGATAAGGTTGCCAAATTCCAGAGTGCCTTTGTCACTTAAGTAAACTTCAGGTGACTAAGGAAGATTTAACTCTGGAGACACAGGACAGGATGTGAGTCAGCACTGCAGTGCCCTCTGATTGACTGAAGTTTGGGTGGTGCGTAGTCTCATATGAAACTCCAACGCACCTAATTATGCTGGCCATAGTTGTGTCATCTAAAGTGTTTAGTATAAACCTTAAATTTCCATGAAGCTGTAACCGAGATTTAGGCGTGCGCATTTCTGCATAAACCAGCTTGACCTCAACTTCCAGTTTTGCTGACCGGTTCCATTGCTGACAATCCTGGCATGATTTATGAATTCCCCATCATCAGTGTGGCCTGAAAATATGTCGAGTACACATTTACAACACGAGGATTGTGCACGAATGCTCAGTATTCAAGGCTTCTGAGATAAAGTTCTGAACATGATGAGGACAAAATGCAAGGCTGGATACTTGGAGTATTTTAGATGATTATACTTTTATCTCTGCACGGCATTGTGCTGCAGTGATCGTGATTGTGAACACGCCATTCTTTTTCCCTCAACGTGTAGTTGTGTAGCTATATTGAGTAAATTGTGGCCTCTCGTGTGCACAGTTTTAGACTGCTGAGTGAAGCTAAAATTTAAAGAGCAGATGTTGGAACCAGCTATTATATGAGTTGAGTCACTGAGCTATGTAAAGAAAGATGTTTCTTCACCATGAGAGTGGATTAATAACAGCAGCAATTTATAAACGTATGAAAATGTGTGTGGAGTCTTTGCTGGTTCATGCTCAAAAAGCATAAAAACAACAAAGATGTGTTTGTTTAGCTGAAGCAGATGAAATGTTTCAGTAAGTTTCATATTTTTGTTTCTATCTGGGGTGCAGTGAAAGTGAATGTCAGGACGTCTCCTAATGTATGGAGGGGGGCCAAAGTACAATTTACATAGCAAACCTTTACATGACACTTTTCAGACGTTTGTGAATAGACTCACTTTGCCAAACACTTAAACCACCAGTGCACTTCCTTTTTCCCTCTGTGTAGACAGTAGAGAGTGGTTAGTTACTATGTTTGCATAAGAATGATTTATTTGAGCAAGCAATGTGTGAACATTTCTGATTTGTTAGAGCAATTCCTCCTCATGGTTTTGCCTATAAAATTTTGAGGATCAAATAGAAAGCAGCATTCCCAAAGTTAAAGGCTGCTGTTTGTCTTTCTACCTGCTCCTGTTTTTTGGTACCCTGCCGAGGCCAACTACTTCTCTTCGTCTGCCTGCCTGTCGCTCTAATGGCATGTTTGCTGTCAAATTGAATGCACGGTACACTGTACAGTTCGGAAGCATATTTTTTTATGCCTCTTAGTTCAGTTTTATTGCATGCCCCCAGCTCAGATAGCAGCTTATCAGACTGACAGACCACATTGTTAAAGGATAAAGAGCTTATAGTTGTACAATTTGCTGTCTTTTGAAGTGAGAGGAAATCAAATGGTGCGAGCCCAAGTCATGTTATGAAATTCTTTGCTTTCTAATAATTGAAAAGTCAGATGGAACAGTTTCCATCTGGTATGGTTTCTGCTCATCTACCAAGAAACTAATTTGCTCAGGCTGAGTCCTGCACTTCTGCTCAGCTTTGTCATTGCGTCTCCAGAGGAAAAGTTTTGTATGGGATACACCTAATAACCCAGTCTACTTTTGACTAAGATCGTCAAATGGTCACACCAGTTTTAAACAGGAAACATTTATTTACGTAGTAAATTCCAGCTTTTGAAAACAGATATTTGGTGCCTCAAATCCAGTTCCTCTGTTCCCCTTTCCCCATTTCTCCTCCTCATCAGTCAAAGAAAAGAATTTTACAGCGCTGCTCAAACATTCCTTTGTATATTTTTAAGACGTTCTCTGACCATAGCACTGGCTGTGGCTTTGCAGCAAAAGGGAATTACGCCGCGTAGCCATTCCTTTCTGCTTCTATGCCTCAACAGTTATTTTCTTGCAGGCTGAGAAAGCTGCATGTGTTTTTGTTTACTTGAATCATCTTTAGTTTGCATAAATGCCAAAACCTTAACTAGGTACATCCACTGTGGTTGGATGTGTCTGCAGTTGCTGCATTCAGGCTGTATATGCTTTGAAAACACAGTACTTAATATGTTTGTGTGTGCCTGTATAACCATGGCTTGGTTTTTAAATACTGGAAGTGCAAATTTGTTGTGTTTGTGTTCCTGTTTTTGTTCCTGATCATATCTCCAGTGGTTGAATTGTCTGTTTCCCTTTCCAGACCCTACAGCCATGGGCTTCATCATCTCTCCCTGGTCCCTCCTGCTCATGCCCTCTGGCAACATCTCATTCACGGACGAGTATGTCATCCAGCAGGACTTGCGAGCTTTCACAGCTCCAGAGGTTCTCGAAGGGATCTCCTTGTCTTCCGTCTCCGATATAGAGAAGGTATAAACATTTCCATAACCCGTGTGGTGACAGAACCTCACAAATTGTTTAGTCTACATCTTCTAAAGCTTCACTGGTGTGAGTTTTATCACCTTTTCCCAAATTTGTGCTCCCAAAAATCCTGGTGATAACTTTTACTTCAAAACGTCACATTCATTTTAAAACGTGAAGACGTCCGGTCTAACCGCAGTCTTCTACTGTTGCCCATTGAGTACCTCAAAGGTACGCTGAGGATGTGTTGATAGTCAGTGTTTCTCACCAAAGCACACTGGGTGTATGGATTGAATGTATTTCCTTCCTCATAAAACAAAAGCCAATTCAAAATAAATAAACAAACAAGAGACCATCTTGCAGTGGGATCTCATCAGCTGCGATGTCTGTTATCATTGGACCACACCCATCTTCGCACACTCATTCATAGTCCACATAGTCCACGGACTGACAGACACACAGAGACAGACAAACAGACATATAATCAACTGGCAAAGTACCCAAAACCGCTTCTGTAGTAGTTCCTGCTACAAAAGGTGTCTTCAGGACCACATTTTGCCACGATGACACACGCAGACTTACAAGGTGAAAAAAATGCCAGTAATAAATAAGTACATACATTTGAAATCTGCATTGTTTACATCCATATATTTGCTAGCTTGCAGCGTTCCTGTTTATCTTCCTGCCAGTAAATGTGGTCATCATATGACCATTTTACCACTTTTACACCAAAATTAGCGTGTATACACAGGTTTGATGGGTAAACCATGGGTAAACCCGCTAAAATAGGCAATTGACCCCATTCACCCTTCCTGTATACACAGCAGCCCTTCTGTTTTTTTTATCTGTCGTGTCACGTTGTACGTCACGAACGCACCGGAAACAGGGTTAGTAAACACCAGGTAAATACTGGAAAGCAGCATGGAGGCCAGTGATGATGTTACAGTGGTTACTGTTTTGTATCTTTTACTACAGTCTCTCTTTCAACGGTCCATGTTGGTACAGAAGTGTAAAAAGAAAAATGGACCGCATCACAAAGTTCCTCGTTATTTACGCGCCACCGTCCGGATGTTGAATGCGCATCAGAGCATTGCGCCAGAAATGGGTCGGAAATTAGCGTGTCCGCCCGGATGTTACGTTTACATCACAGCCGAGCAGCAGGTGATAAATACCCGCGACTACTGCAGGGTCAATTGACCCAGGAGTAAATCCTGATTGTACACATCCACATTGCACACAAAAGCCAGATGTTAGCTGGTTTAAGTGGGTTTTTTGGCCAGTGTGAAAGGGGTATATGTCTAAAGGTAGTCGTAGAAACCACTGCTATGACAGGGCAATCAGGAGTTTAATAAAATCCCATCCTTGCTTGAATAACACAACACCACAAAACTCTGGAGATGCATATTAATTGCTTGCAGATCCTGTTGTGTATTTACAACATTAAGAAGTGAAGTTGTGAGCAAGCATATTATCTCCTGCAAATCATGACTTCTTCAACGAATGCTCCGAGCCAACACCCACCCCTCTTGTCAACTCTACCTCTCTGGTGGAAGAGCTGAAATCTTGCATGACTGGATTCCCGTCTCTGGCACAGCCCAGCAGACCTCAACACAGTTTTGTGCTGAGTCAGTTTTCCAGGCTTGGTCCCGCCTCCCCAGCTGAGTTATTTCAGTGTAGAAAATATAATCTGTTTCTCTCATTATCAGAGACTCTGGGTAAATATACGTCAGCTACGAGTGCCACGATTTTCCTTTCACTATTTCAACAATTGGCATGGTGTTATTGCTTTTTAATGGGTGGCTTTTAAATTTCCACGTCTTCTGAGAGTGTGTCTTTAAGTGTGTACCCGAGCTCTGTTCCTGAAAGACCTTGAAGGTTATGTTGCATTCCTTGGCAATCCTTGAATTATTCTTTCCTCTACCAAGCCCAACATTCGGGGGAAGTGATTTCTCTCCCAAGCAGTGAGTGCAGACTAATAAGGAGAAGGAAATGGAAAAGGGGTTTTGGATTTAGACTGAAAGCCCCTGTCTCTTTCCTTTCCAAAGAGGAATGAATTCAACTTTTATTACATCCAGCAGTTATTAAGCTTTAGTCTGTGTCTCTCTTTCTCTCTTTCTAGTTCATCTGAATGAAACACGACCATTATATCTAGTATACAGTATAATAAATTGTATTTGTTCTTGCCTTTCAAAGCACCCAAGGACACCTTACTATTACCATTTCTTTACTCTCTTGTTTGTTGTTTGTTGTGTAAAATGCTTGTACTTTTTTCTTAAAAGACTGAGATTGAATTTAGTAATAATTCTGCTGAATAATGAATTTTTTTTTTACCCCCACAGATGCACATGTATTCTCTGGGAATGACCCTGTTCTGGGGAGCGGACTATGAGATTCCCCAGAGTCAGGTAAATCATTACCAAAGATGCTTTCTTCCAAAAGGCTAGGCGTTATAATATGGGACTATATTTATTATTCATTATTCATTATTTTTAGTAAACTTATCAAACTATTTTTGCCTAAACACATCAAATTTGATGGAAACAAGGTGCTAGGATGTCATCATTAGGTGATTATTAAAGTGGGAGTCTTCTTGCAGATTGATGCTCATATGATTTGACTGAAGATGCATATAACATCAGTTGTGTAACTAGCACACTTGGCAAGCTTATTAAAGAGTTTGGACTGTTATCACCCAAAGTAAAAAGAAATACTTTTAATGTTTGTTGGTTTTGGGGTTTTTTTTGTTTTTGTTTTTTTGTTTTTGTTAATTGAAAGGAGATCAACATTTCAATCATTCCCACCTCATCACCTCATAATGCCTCATAACCACATTGAAAGCAGACATAATTTTTTTTCAGTAAAATGAGATCTATATCTGAATATTTCACCTGGATAAGAAAAGGTGCAAGCTGTAAATACACTCTGGAATGTGTCTGCCAAGAAGTTTTAAGAGTCGGCCAGGTGTAAAACGCAATCCAGATTCACATTTGTGAGAACGTACCGCCCGTCCACCCACTTATTATATCACACTGAATGACAAGTTTTACCATGTTTTTTTTGATAGAGTATATCAAAGTATTGTACATATCTTAGCTTTGACTTCTTAATCTAAAACATGAAGTAAATGGACGTTTAAAGTAGTTGATGGGTTTGTGCCCAACAGTACATACTGCTCTTGTCACTGTTTGTGTGTTAACTTGTCTTCATCCTGTTTGCTATGCAGCCTATGAAGTTGGGAGAACACCTGAACAGCCTGCTTCTCAACATGTGTGATGATGTTACAGTGAGTCGAATGTCGTTGCGCACGGTGCTGGACATCTGCAGCAAACACATTAGAAACTCCACTTGTGACCCTCCCTTCTCCTATATCCGAAAACTGGTCCGGTTGGTACTGGGTAGCCTTTCCCAGGTACATTTTTGTCTTTCTTTTTTTTTTTTTAATGTAGGTCAAATGCAGCATTCCTGTCTGTTTTTTTTTTTTAAATTTTGGCTACTTGCCAGAAAGCCAGCACTTAACGCTTTAACCTAAGACTATTATCTGCTGCATCAAAACAGTACACACAGTGGGTTTATTGAATTACACAACAGATAATGGGACTCATGCTGACAGAATATGTTGTCAGGATGGATGACTCTCCGAAGGAATGACCCTCTAACTTATATTTTTTCTGCCCTCCTTGTTTTGTCCTGTTTTCTTTTCACCCCCTGCTCTTTGTTTTTCTTTCACTCTTCTACTCTCGTTGTCCTTTTCTCAGCTGGACGGTCTGCTGACTGATAGGGAGTCTCTTCCGGAGCGTAGTAAGGAAATTCGGGAGAGGCTGAGGGGCAAAGGTTTGCCCTCTGGTAAGATGAGATGCTTTGACACGCGCATACACACACATACACACACGAAACACACACAACTAGAGCTGTATTTGCTTGGTGTGATGCAGTGATTCTGATTTCTTGGCTGCCACCTGTTGATAATGATAAAAGGGTCTGGTTTCTATTAGTCGTCAGAAACACTTTTTGTTTGTTATGTTTCCTATATTCTGAGTATTCTTAATTTAAGTCGTACAAAGTCTGGAACAAGGACAAATCAACATATCCTAGATTAGAAGGTTTTGTTAAGATAATAATGATGAGAACAGTTCTCATAAAGTAAGAACAGATAATATACTCAAGAGTATTATCTGTTCTTACTTTCAAATGATAAAGGGAGGTTATGCCTGAGTTTAGTTGGACATACTGTTTGGAAGTTGTACTGTTTGAAACTTTTAACTGGGAGATTTAGATGTAAATGTCTTCCCTGGTTGTCAAGCTATCCCTCACTCAGTTTGTGGGAAAAACCCTAAAGTAGATGAGGAACAATACACTGCAACATTCAATTGGGTTTAATTCAGGAAAATATGACCAAATCTTCCCAGTGGTTTCTCAGAGAACTGCATAATTTTTCCAGTCCATGGAAGGGAGAACAGAGCACAAACATGGCTTCTCCACCCCGATTATATAAGCATGGCATGGCATTGATTACAGATGCATATTTTGGAGTCACCAGTGAAGCTGCCTGTCTGCTGTTTGTATCAGTGCTTTGTTTCCCTGTTTGAGCACCACCCAGCCTTAGGGAAAGTACATGCAAAGAGTATTACTCAGTTCTTAAGGGCCTTTCTTCTCAAGGAGTAGCTCTCTCTCTTCTGTATGCCAGTGGGTCCAAGCTAATTGCTGCAAGAGGAACTAAATGATTGTATTCTTTTATGTTGGATATTACACATCGGCAATTTTTATATTGCTTAACGGCCAAACTACTTGGTAAATGGCTGAAACACTTGCGCTGATTGACTTCTTTGAAAAATAAGACATCCTGTTGAGAAAAATCTTTTTTTTTTCTCAATTCTTTGCTAAATCTAGTCCTTGTGTCCTTCCCTGACTTCCTGGAAGCCAGCCTGTCGGCCTTTGATGTCTTTCTCTGTGAAGATCAAGCATATGCTTTGTAGATTAAACCACCACATGCAGCGTTTTTACAGGACTTAACGTCTTCCTCTGCTCTCTCATTTCTATATCTCTTCCTTTAGTTTTTGCTCTTGCGCATGCATGTTTGCCTTCTGTTTATCTCTTTCTCCATAAAACAAGAGCTGTCACTGGCAGAGTTTACATAAGGCTTGTCTGCAAAGTTCAACTTGAACTTTATGGACTGTCAAAGAAAACAACAGTCATTATTACATTTTAGGAAAAGACCCAATGATAGATGGGGCTGGATGTCTGTGTTCATTAGTTGCCTCATGCTGTTCTGTATGCGTTTCCCCCGATAGTCCTGATTTCCCCAACCTTAGCCAGAGTGTGTGAGGATGGCCTGTCGATGATTCTTATAGCCCCTTATTGGCTGTCAAAACACTGGCTGGCAGAGATAACCCAGCTCCATTACTGGGAGCCATGGCGTCTACCGTCAAGGTGTGTTTGGCAGCTATTTCTGCTTGCCATATTGGTTTTGAGGGGAAGACTGTGGGGCAGCATCCCTTAGTCCGCCACTTTATGAGGGGTGCGCACTGTGGGCTCCCGGTTTCGAAGCCAATGGCCCCCTGGGATCATCCGACTGTGCTGGACGCCCTGCCGCTCCCACCCTTTGAACCACTGGAACAGGTGGATCTGAAGATGGTTTCTTTAAAGACGGTGTTGTTGCTGTTGCTTGCTTCAGCTAAGCAGGTGGGTGAGATTCATGCTCTTTCAGTACACCAGACGTGTACAAAGTTTTCTTGGGGGAATGCAAAGGTGACCATACAACCTAACCCTACCTTTATGGCTAAGTGTTAGGGTCATGTTCTCCAATTGATCTGGTGTCGTTCTATCCCCCACCAATTCTCCTCAGAGGAGCACCAAAGTTGCACATGTTGTGCCCGGTGCGGGCATTATTCATGTATGTTGACAGAACCAAAGGCTGCAGAAAAGGCAAACCTTTTTATGTCTTGTGCAAAGAACCATTTGGGGAAACCAGTCTCTAAGCAGCAGCTATCTCACTGGATTGTGGGACCTATCACTTTAGTGTACAGCTCTAGGGGTTTGGCGCCACCTGAGGGGCTGCGTGCACATTCTACCAGGTGATATTCAGAAGATTTGCGCTGCAGCCAGTTGGGCCTCACCACACACCTTCACCAGGTTCTACAGGCTTGATGTTACAGCACCTCCATTGGCCCATTCAGTGCTTAGTGTGGCTAAGTCTCCGTAAGGCCCAGCTCGGGCAGTTGGCCCGAAGTAACATCTGCCCAGCAATCCAAGAGTCAGTATTTCCCAATGTGAGACATGAAATGAATGCTATGAAAGGGAACTTTAAGGTACTTGCATGACCCCAGTTCTTTGAGTAGCGTAAGTGAATGTCTCACCAGACCACCCTCCTTGCTTATTTGTAGCGAGGAAGAGGTGAGCAATTTTTAATAATAATTTAATAATCGAGCCCTTTTATATATCCATGACACTGATGCACCTGGTTTCAGCCAATCCTGGCTGGTGGAATGCAATAGGCCACAGGTGTTCCCAATATGAGACACTCATGCTACTCAGAGAACCGGGGTTACGCAAGTTACCTAAAGTTTTATTTGCCATTACTGGTTGCTACATTTCCACCCCTGGGACTGTATAACAGACATCTCCTACTGATGCTTCTAATTCTAATTAAATGTCATCTAAACTAACAAATGACCATGCAAAACAGTTGGAGCCTAATTAAAACCATTAAAATTAGAATTTAATGTGAATTTAAGACAGAAAGAAGTTTCCGTTATAAGCCATGTGGTTCTAACACATTTTTTAACCATCAAACCAGCATTCATAAACATGCAGCTGTGGTTCTGCACTAGATCATTAGATGTTATTTAAACAGTGTCAGGATTGTCAACCATAATATATTATGATACTGTACATATTATTATGACTATTGTTAGGAAATCTGAGGGCATTCTGTATGGCTACTCAATTCGTTAACTGCAGCTGGCTGTCTGCATTAAATCTTTGAAGTAGAGGAGCTATGAGAGCCCCGCTGCAGGTGCTCACTCTGTTAAGGCCAAACCAGGGTATCAGAGCAAAGGAGGGGTATTCTACAGGCAACAGTGCTGTGTTTAGTTGTCATGTCATGCTGATGCTGTTGGAAGTGAATGCCAGGTTGGATGGGCACATAGGCATTATGAAGCATACCATATTTATTCAAAACAAAATCCTTGTTAATCCTTCCCTAGGTCCTCCTCTCATCCCTAATACCTAATAATGTTAATGATGTTATCCATTGAAAATGTTGTGCTTTTCCTTTTAAATGCCTGCTGTTCTGGTAGTTCTGGTAAGCTTCAGCTTGTGGTTTAATAAAACTTTGGTTCTCTCCTGTTCTCAGGAAGGAGTGCAGCCCCCAGGGTTCTGGAGCGCTACCGAGCCAGGACTCAGGAGCAGACATCTCTTAACAGGGGCCTCAGCCGCTCCATGGGCTCTCTGCCTATCCAGGACCTGTTGAAGGGTGATGAGGGGGCAGCCCTACATTATTCCTCCTCTGACTATCACCCCAATTCTGAATCCCCCACAGAACTGTACCCCAAACCCCCTTCACTCCAGCACCAGCACTCCTATCCCTATCTGCACCCCCTTCACCCTCAGCAAAAGGGTCGGCCTGTGGAACTGGACCGGAGGTCTTTACCCTTCCACAGTGGGGAACTGAGCATCAGTCAAGCTAGGAAGACCTGGGCTTCCTCTGTGGACTTGGCTTGTATTGACCCAGAGGCTCTTCGCTTTGGGGCTTTGGAGGATGCACGGAGGGGCAGCAGTGCCATAAGTATCCACTCAATAGGCAGGCACAAATCACCTTTAATGGCATCCAGGGAGAGGGATTCTCGCTACCCTGAGTTTGGTGGGCTGAAGAGCAGGAAGCCTCATCACCACTCAGCTTTATCAGTCGGCTCAGGCCTCCCCGGTGCCTATGACAGGATAAAGGAGAGACAGAGGAAACTTCAGGTGCTCAGGCAAGCAGTGGATGGTGAGTATACTTTCTTAACATAAAGGTGCAGTGAAGAAGAGCAGTTGCTTTCTGTCTCGAGACTGAGATAAATGTGCTCTCAAGTTTTGATTTCAGTCCTGTTGAGTTGACTGTTAAGTGTCAATGTGTTTAAGCCAAAGACATTCCTTGAAACACTTCCCTGAAATGTCCTGAAGCATTTGTCATGCCACAAGTATGTAAATCAAACTGGTCTGTAGTTTTACTTGCACAGGCACCAGTATGCTTCATCGTAAGTGCTTGTGCTAGAAACACCTTCACCCCACACCTCTCCAAAATCGTCAACCTGACACTGACAAACACATCATGTTATGATTGGTCAGGTATGCAGAGGTGAACAAATAGTCAGGGTTTGACCTTTTCTTTCAAGCTCTCTTTTTTCATTCGTTACATAACTCTTTCTGTCACTTTTTACATTTACAACTGAGTAAAACACCACGAATCCCCTCCAGGAGAGACTGTTTGAAAATGTGTGCCATATTCCTGTATTTAAACAATATCATCTTTCCTCTCCTCTCTACGACGGCTGGCTTTTCACCCCACCTTTGAGTATGGCTGTTCAGAAAATGCTCTTATCATACACTGAGGTCGGACAATACATTGCATGAACTAGTTCTTTTCTGGCATATAACATAATGTGGATATTCTTTACCTTTAAGTTGACCAAGAAGATCAGACATTTTCTTTCTCCTTTCCTGATAGAATTCACCATTATCAAATAAAATGTTTCAGTTTTTTAGTATGAGGTTTGTAAAGATTCAATCTTGACACTTCTAATAGGATTGATTCGTTAAATGTAATGGTTGTCTGGTTTGAGTGGGAGTCATTGATTGAACCTCAACAGCCCGTTAGAGACAACAAGTCACAATTTTGAAATGTAATTCTCATAATAATACAATTACAATACAAATGCATATAAATACAATTTTTATTTTGCATTAACCTTGGTAATCACACACAATACCAGGTGAGAATGAGACTTGCCTCCAACTCACTACGCAAAATGCACAAACCTGTTTTTGCAGCCTCAATTTCATTCAGATCTTTAATCTCTGCATTTTTCTTTTTCTTTTTTTCTATTGCAACAGATTACACAAAGCAACCACCTGTTCATAAGTATTGCAGGACAATGGGATTTTAGTTACAGATCTCATCTTTGCTTATGTGTCATTGTTGGGTAATATGTGGTGCTGGTACTTTGTCAGAACATGCAGTAAGCAAGATTCCGCACTGAAAGAATCTTCATAATGTTATGTGTTAGGTGAGCTACAGGAAAATCCCAAATTTAGTCTGGTACTGAGACGATGAATAAAAATATGCCTTTTGAGGTCCCAGCTGTGTCATTAAGATATATAGGAAAAAATATTTTTTTCTCGCAATAAAGGGGGTACAGCAGCGTGGGCAAAAGGCTGCAGGAGCAGCTGGGCTGATCTGAGAGGTGAAAAAGTAAGTAAGTCATTGAATGAAGTGAGCAGGCAGACACCCAAACTAGTTACAGGTTGCATGGCCATCTCAAACTACCATGTAGGACTGGTGCTGGTTTGAATGAAGTATCATTGGTGGTGGCTATGCAGCAGTGTTTAGACAGAATGTATGAGTCACTGGTGCAGAGGTTTCCAAAACGCTGATTGTAATTATGGGCCAGCTTAATTCTAGCTTGCTGCTAACTGTCACACATGCTATATAGCCAAGTCCCTTGATCTTTTTTTTTCTTTCTACCATGACTGTAAACACACAGATATAAGCATACAGTACGTGCAACGCACTTACAGACTCAAAAAAACAATCTTTGTATAGTCACATTCTTAGACCGAAGCGCACACACACAATACAATTGTTTAAAACCACAGCACTCGGCCCCAAGAGCTTTAAGTTTTCCTCCGGAGCTTATTGAATTCTTAGTAAAGTCTCCATAGGCAGGCTAGTTTTATGCAGAGTCACATGTGACTGGGTGGGCCTGCTGGCCATCTGGGGACAGTGGAGGAGCATGAGGTACAAATGGTTTCATATAATAAACCACTGTCTTCTACCTCTTCTTTCCTTTCCTCCTCCTACTGGTTTCCCATTCTCCTCACTCTCCAGTTCCCTCCAGCCTCCAGCCTCCCTGCTTTTCTGGCAGCTATTTTTAATGCTGACCAAGCCACCAGTTGACGGCATTCTTCTCCTCCACTGTGGCTTTTTATCCCCAGCAATCACGCCTTCGTTCCCTTTCCTCCCCATTTGCTTTTGCTGATTGTAATCAGAGGCAGTTGGGTTTTACTTTATATGATGGTGTAAAGAGAGTGAGCTGAGCTGCTCTGCCTATAGAAGAACAAGATGCGAATGGTGGGCAGTCCCTGTCTACTATCCCACCTATTAGACTGTGTGTGTGTGCTTGTGCTTGTGCTTGTGCTTGCTCAGAGAAGACTGAGAGGATTATCTCTGTGTATTTTTTGTGAAAATAGCTCCTGATTAATATTAAATTACGGTTGATGTTGGACACCATGCTGACACAAAGGAATGTTTACTCCCACCAAAACTGTCTGAGGTTCTCGATGAAGGCTCAGCCAAAGTATTTTTGTATTCCATCCCAGAGCTATTTCGCTACAGTATGAATGTGTCCTAATTGTGCACAGACCATTTGCAGGGCCTCATGGATGTGTTACTTGGCAGAGACCTCCTTTCCTTTCTTTTCCTCTTACTTTTTTCTGTTCTTTTCTGCAGGAAAGTGATGGTGCAGCAGTGGTCAGTGCTCTCAGGTTTCATCCAGTTACACACTGCTTCTGTGCCCTTCTGTGTCTATGCATTTGTAAAACCGTGTTCAACTGAATATGTATTACATGAACATAACTAAACATTGTATGTGTGTGTGTGTGTGTGTGTGTGCATGCCTGTGTGCAATGTGCATGGGCATGTTTATACCTGGTCTCCTGTATCTCACAAAGTGCATCCGCAGTCCCTATCCTTTTTTTTTGTGCCAGGGTGCTTCAATCAGTAGAAACTTTCCCCTTTCAAACCTAAAGGCTGTAATTGGAGTCATGTGTAGCAGATGAGGGAATTCCAAACATTATTGGACTTTTCCGGCACTTGGCAGCAGGTCATGTGGCTTTGGGCCCAGGCGGGTCCAGCTTGGACAACATTACAGAACACTGCTGGCTGAGAAGAAGGAGAGATGTTCAAGAAAGTACAACCCCCAGTTTTTTATATAATTACTGCTATATTAGTGTTAGGTTTGTTGACTCTGAAGGCTGCAGCAGAAAGGCTTTTTTTTAAAAAGGCTTTTATAAAGCTTTTTTACCATTATGTAGGTTTATTTATGATCCATTTGAATCAACTGCCTGACTCTTCCTACTCACATTATATATAATGTCTAAAACAAGCACTATAAAGTTTCACAAGCAGTGTAGAAATATTGTAAACAGACATTTTTCAACAGAGTGGGCTTTTTTTTTTTAATGCACGTGCAGTTTCACAAAGTCAACACCGTATGTTTTTTCTTCTGAGTCATGTTAATTTGGGGCTGTGGGGATTTTTGTAAGCTATTATACATTTTAGCCTATGCTTTACAGGGACTTCCTTCTTTATCCCTGGGACCACCAGACGTTAAATAAGTCTGAGTTTGTGTCTCTTCTCAGCTTGAGCATTCCAAAAGGCCGTAGCCTATAGAAGCGGTTCGTGTGCTCACAGAAAGTCACAAGTGCAGAAGTGTCGATTCCGGGACGTGGGAGAGGAATTGGGGAGATAAAGGGAGGAGAGAGAGAAGTAAGGAGATAAATACAGGTTATATTAGTTAAAATGTGTACATAGTGGACTGTTTTTCCACCAAGTGTGTGTGACTTCCTAAACTGAGAAAGAGACATGGCAGAGCTGAGTAGGAGTTAAGATTGAGCATTAACCTGTGAATGACTAAAATTTGCTTATAATGACTGAAATCTTTATTTCTTTCTCTCATTGTCTTCTTGTGAATTTATGTATGTGTGCATGCTGGCTACTTACCAACTGTACACATTTAAGGTGGAAGAGGAAGGGATTCAAATGATTTATGCAATTGATGTTTTGACCTCTTCTGTTTTGTAATATTTCCTGATAAAAATTAACAATAACACTCAGTGGGTAGCAGCACCGAGAAGCTTAGTCGCTCTCTGGCAAACCCTTCTGCCGCCTTGCTGCTTTGTGAAACACTTGCATTATCAGCAACATATCGCTATTGATGTCTCTAATTAGCTACGTTTCTCTTTCCCCTAATTCCTTTGAGGCACAGTGGGTGCTTTGAGGTCCCGATGAAATGTTAATCCCAGGTTTATTTGGGTTTTCTTTAAATATGCTGACTCACCCTCAGGTTAATTGTGACTGCCCAACAATCACACATGACACTTGTGGCTTGACCAGAAACTCAAGTTTCTCCCCGAGCCGCACGTAACATTTTTTTCCCCAGGATTTAAACTTGTGTTTCTGTTGTGCTCAGTATGCAATATAATACATCTGCACTATATTATAAGGTAGGTTGTGTACTGGGTATTTTAGCAGTGATTATAACATATAAGTACACACTAGAGCGTCAAAAATAACCTGTAAGATTAAAACAAAACCTCAGACAGAACTCCCAACAAATAGTTTTTTGCATTGTGGTCTTTTCTGTTATTTCTGCCACATTGAAAGCACTCACCAAACTGCTTTAATAAATGATGCAGTTATTGTTGGGATAATCTTCAATAAATCTAAAATCCCATAAATCCCCTCCAGTTTCTTCCTGGCTTATGGCAAGTCATTAAGAGTTTTGTTTCGATTGACTGATTGGTAGGTGTAACTGCATATGTCACTTAAATTAAATGTTGCTGTGCGTTGTGTCTTCTTGAGGCGTAAGGTGGAAAAATACTTAAATTCACACGTGTATCTTGTTTTGGTTGCCCTTTAAGCTGTAATTAGATCATAAGCCATTCTAATTGGTTTACAGCCCTTTTTGAAAATCCTGTTGATCCTGTCATGACAGAAATGGGGTTTTCTCTGTGTTGTCATCCCTAATTCACCTGTAGGTTTACAAAATCATCATAAATGCACATACAGGTATGGCAACGTAGACAGCATAGGACAGGTGACTCTGCATGTGTGTGGGTATCTGAGCATGAACAGTATGCGTCAAAAGTACTTGCTTTGGTAAAACTAAGATGGTACATAGCTTTAAATTACACATTACACTGCATGTGTGTGTACCTTTTTAATGCAAGTGACACTTTTCTTTTTAAATGACTCATTAATGGACGACAAGTTGACCAGTCTTCTCCTTCATAGTATGATTAGAAAAGTCTGTAGAAAAGTACATCATTACAAAGAGATGTCTGTCGTACTGTGAAACCGTTGTGAAAAAAAATGTATGAGTAACACGAAGGGAATGCCACTCATTAAAGCTATGTCGCTGATACTAAAGAGCAGGACTTTCAAGTTCTACCTACTGAGAAGAGAAACTGATAATACAGTTCATAGGGGTTCAGACTGTTTTGAGTATTGTTTATGATGTTTTCCTGTGTTACAACAGATTTTCGATTCACTTTTACGTTTATGAAGCTTTGCACAGAGAAAAGTAATTGTGGTGAGCTGGTCTGTACATGCTGTGGTTCACCCAGTGAAGCAAGACAAAAGATTACGCTCTTAACAAAAACCTCTAACCTGACAGGAGGCATGGCTGCACTTGCATAAAAGCTGCTTTTCAGTGTAGTTACATATGTCTTTCATTGGGAGTGTTTACCAACAGCATGACTAATGCCTGCTTATTGTGCCTCATTCTACTGGTTTGGGTTAGGGTTAGCGTCAGTCAGAGAGTCCTGTGAAAGAAAACAGTAGTTTGTCAGTTCACCTGCTGCTACAGTGAAACAACTTTTTTGTGAAGTTTTGTGTTGCGTGACATTGAGAAAGAAACCGCTTTACCTTAACATGCCTCACAAACAGCAAACAAGTCCATAACCATTTTGAAGTGTCAGTCTCATGTGCATGAAGTTTATGTTTGATCCATTTCATGTTTATGACTGCATGGTTCATATTCTATTAGCGTAAATGATGAGCTGATGGTCTTTCTGTTCCCTCAGACCCAGTCCACACCCACCAGAGGTACCACAGTGACTACAGTTCATCCAGCGAAAGCCCCTCAGTGACCTCCTCTGACCCAGACTACAGGCAAGGTAGAAGATGCCTCTGAGGAATTCCTTACCATCATTTTTATCCACTTCATGGAGGTGTTCATTGTATACTACACCATGTGATCCGAGTGTGTGTGTGCAAACATTTAGCAACAGATTGTAGGTGCGGCAAAAACATAACTCATCTTGCTTACGTGCATGCCGCAGAAGTAAAGATGTGAGACCAAAGTAGGCTACATTTTCAGAATAGCTTAACCCTTCCAGGCTGGTAATTACACGGCCATTACAATTGACTAAATTACTCAACCACACTGGGATTACATGGTTTTTGGTCCTATTTCTGTGCATCTGGAGCCCTGCTGGTTTTCATTTTAGCCATCTAATCATGGACTGATTTACACCTGGAACGGTGAGTAAATCATTAAAAAAACAACAACAGTAGCCTGAGAATGGAAATGGTACAGATTGGCACAGATTGAGAGATGTTGCGCATGATGAAGAAACGGCAACTCTACAAACACTGTGGATTCAAATGTGCTTTTGTTTTTATAATGATTTCAGGGGAGTGATTGATCACAATTAATTAACTGAAATCTTGTCAGTGCAGTGGGAGACGGAGCTAACAAAGGTCAAAAAGCAAATTTCTTCAAGATGACCTAACACTCATACTCCTTTTAACTCCGTATCCACAGGTTGCACTGTTGCAGGAAAGTTTGACATTGAGCTCAGAAAGCTGTGACCAGTTTAGACACACTTGTGAAAACAGGACTGAAAAAGGACTGAAGGAAAATTACTTCTTTTGTGTGTACACGGCTAATACTCCCATGTCTCTTCCAGCTAAGAAACCAGGCGATGTCAGGAGGTATGGTTCCCAGTTGGCACTTTCCTCTGAACAAGACGCCCTGTCACTGACGAGTCACAACACACACAGACTCAGGTAACACACACACATATGTATACAGGTGGCGATATAGCAAACAAGATATCAGTGTTGTGTTTAAAGCAGCCATCATACAGCGACTCATCATCAAGCAATCTCTATTTTCATTCTTCCACTCAGGGTGAACTCATTTCTAAGCTAAGTGTTGAATTACTGAAGTTGTGGGAAAATGCTATTGCATGAATTTCACAACTTGCCCCACTGCATAGGAGTGTATCTGTCTTGAATCAAATGTGTTTGTATGCGTTTACTCCTTTGTTCCCCTGAGGAATTGGCGCCCGCACGACAAAACCCTCCACAAAACAGGGAAGCCACCAATGAAGCTGCCCTGCTCAGTCCTCTGGGCCACACACAGCTGGTGTGGCTCAGCAGGGTCAGCCCCATGCTTCGCTCGTGAGGTCATCCTGTGTGACATCTGCATTCAGCAATCTCTATCTCTCTAATCTCTGGCATTACAGAGAACTGCCTGCTGTTGCTATGCTATGCTCACAAGCTGTACTGCTGCACAGAGCACTGTTTTCCCCTGATGCCGAGAGAAAACACATCAGCTAGTATTTGGTGTCTTCAGTGTGTGTCTAAACACATTGCGTCTTACAAGTCATAACATATTGACTCATAACACATATTTTCGACAGTATCGGACTGTTCTGCCACCAATCATCCTCTTCTTTTCTCCCTGTAGGCAGTATGAGGGGGCAGCTGATGAAGGTCTGGCTGGAGCAGAGCTGCTCCTCCAGAAGCAGGAGGAGGAGGTGCAGCGGCTCCAGGCCCACCTGGCCAGCAGGCTGTCCAGGGCCAACCTCTACCCCGCAGATGACCCACTGGCCCCATGTCGCACTTCAATGCTCGACCTTCGAGACCCCCTCTACACTTCTTCTGTGCCCCTTCGCAAACCCAAGGTTTTTGCCCTGCATGGTCTAACAGACTCAAGAATAAGCTTTAAATGATCGTCAGTGTTAATGATCACGTCAACTTTGAGGATCATTTCAGTTATTTTCCCTTTTAGAAACCTTCATTTCATCACTTAAGAGCTGTTGACCACATATAAACACACACACACGGCACAGCCAACTCTGGAAAGCGTTTAAAAGAAATCATTTCAACACGCTCTCTGCAATGAGAACTCCCTGCCCAAAGGTTCTGCCATTTATATTGCAATATTTGATAATGGATGGACACGCGTGATGACGCCGTGCTTTCCGTGCTCATTTTTCTGTAAATAAAAATTGCTGACTGGAAACTGTAATACATGCCAGCCTCCCTTTGGTAATTACTAATATGTGGGATTGTGATATCTTGAGGGTATGGTTTGAGTTATCCCACTTGCTATCACAAAGTGGAAAAAATGTGTGAAGTGGAAAACACGGCAACAAATCTGCTGATGTTGGCAGTAAACCTCAAATATATATTCCTATTAGGTTGATTATACATGCAAAGGTGAGACAAATTTGCTGTAGCATGTTTATGATTTTAAACTGATATAATTTCGTGTGTGTGTGTTGGGGAAGGGGGGGGGGTTTCCAGTTGTAAAACAAACCCTTCAAGCTGAAGCGAAGGAATCTTGCTCTTCTGGTGCGACTTCATTACAGGAGAAAACCAACAAGGAAGTGTGTGTGCACCACCGACAAAGCATCACATGAGCTGTTCCCATTAAAAAATCTCATGATCAGGGTAGCTATTAAAACAGGTGTGAATCTGCAGTGTAGAAAGGCAAGTGTTTAAAATGTTTTTCAGAGATGGTCATGTATGTGTATAACAGATGTTTTAGTAATGTAGGTCATCACACAACAAGTGAGCAAAAACACATATGAAAAGAAGGCCCAGAAAAATGATCCTTTAACATTTTGGTAAATTAAAGGTTCTCACTTTGACAGTTTCTTTTTATCTTTACCCCCATGGCAGAACTTCCATGGGCCTGAGTTTGTGAAGATGGCCAGTGAGCCCTGTGTCGCCCTATCTGTTCCCTCTTCAATAATGGTAAGGATGTAAACTTATGCCATGATGCAGTTCATTCATGTCGTTGTCACTGCAACGGCTTAATGCCCCGTTTATAATCAATTGACTCACTCCTTTTCTTTGGTCTCTTCCCGCAAAAGAAACGTGGTAAGGCAGAGGACGTGCAGAGGAAGGTTGGTGTGGTGCTGCTCAATGGCCAAAAGCTGGAGCTGAGCTGTGACATCAAGGCGGTGTGTAAAGATGTTCTCGATATGGTTGTTGCGCACATCGGGCTCGTGGAGCACCATCTCTTCGGCCTAGCATACCTCAGAGGTACTCTATGTTGCTCCTGTGTATGTCTGTGGTTTGTGTTGTGCACATGAGTGTCAGATATATGTAAGGAAAATGTTATTTTTATTAGATATGGTTCGATTAGTTTTTAGTGCAGAGGTTAATGGTGTTTTCATGTATGTCTATTTTCTACACCTGATGTCTCATTAAAGATGCAAAACCTTACATTACACAGCGAACATTACTGATGATTTCCCCCTCTCTTTCTCTCTCTCTTTCATCTCACCCATCCTCCAACCCTCCCCCCCTGAAATCATACACACAGATAATGAGTTTTTCTTCGTTGATCCCGACGCCAAACTGTCCAAAGTGGCCCCAGAGGGATGGAAGGAGGATCCCAAGAAGAAGAAATCCGATGTGCCTTTTAATCTTTTCTTGCGTATTAAATTCTTCCTTGATGACGTCAACCTCATACAGTAAGTGTATATTATTGTAGGTGAGAACATGTTGGCATGTCACATTTATGGAAAAATACGAATGTGTGTATTTTTCTGTGTGCTACAGGCATGCTATGACCAAACGTCAGTACTACCTACAGCTGAGGAAGGATATCTTGGAGGAGAGGATGCGCTGTGACACAGAAAATGCCATGATCCTTGCTTCACTGGCACTGCAGGCTGAATTCAGCGACTACCAACCTGAGGTACTAAATCTCTGTAATGCATCTATGTGTCATCAGTCAGCTAACAACTCTGAATTTAAAATATTGCTGCAAACTGAATTGTGAAGTACTTTGTAGAACTGAGATATACAAATTTTTAAGCAGGATATGAAGTAAAGACTTCTCTTTGATCTTAAAAAATAATGCTGTTAACCTCTGTGCCTCAGCTCCACGGGAAGACCTATTTCCGGTTAGAGCATTACCTGCCTGTGTCAGTCCTTGATAAAGTGAACCAGACGACCATCAAGGAGGATCTGCCGAAACTTCACAGCAACTACTACGGAGCATCTGACTCTGAGGCGGAGTTTGAGTTTCTCAAGGTCAGCAAGACTAGAGTGTATAGCAATCATGGTTTCAGACCAAAACCAAACCAAAATATTTTCAGTTATTGCTACACTGGGCATTTGGATAATAGTATTTAGCAGCCAAAGTGTTTATTTTGTGACAAACACAAGTGTCAACTTCAAACAACAGAAACAGAAGTAGTTGAGTCATGCCACTGCATTTTATTGTCCTTGTATTACATTCTTACTGTGCACAGTCCACGGTCTACTAATGCAGCTCTATCATGCCATTGAACCATATTTAATTATAATATCATATTGTATATAATCAGATAAAAATCAGAGCACCAATGAAAGACATCTTCTCTGCATGAAAAGTTCCAGTACTCAATTTTACTCTGTGTCAAAACACACTCATGTCCCTTCCTATCTCAGCACTGTGTATTTTTGAGAATTTAACACTTCCTGTTTTGAATGTCTTAAAGGTGTGCCAGAGGCTGACGGAGTATGGTGTTCATTTCCATCGGGTGCTTCCTGAGAAGAGGTCCCAAACGGGCATCATGCTGGGTGTCTACTGCAAGGGGGTGCTCATTTTTGAGGTCCTTAACGGAAACCGTACCCCGGTACTAAGGTTCCCCTGGAGGGAGACAAAAAAGATTTCTTTTATAGTATGTACTCATGTCTTTATTATCAGAAAATATATGTCGAATGCGTCTTATTCACTCTAGCTTATCCCAGTTGGACCTCACTTTCACGTAAATGTTTAACTTGTCATCCTGAAGAAAAAGAAGATTTGCCTTCAGAACACATCAGATGGGATTAAGCACCTGTTTCAGACGGACAGCAACAAGACCTGTCAGTATCTGCTGCAGCTATGCTCTGATCAGCACAAGTTCCACCTGCAGATGAAGGCCCGCCAAAACAATCAGGAGCTTCAAGACCTAGGTAGGAGGAGCCACACATGTCTGACGGGGTGGGGAAGGGGTTCACATACCGGTAATGTATGGCCTCAAGCCCAGACAGATGTGAATATTTGGCCAGCAAGAAGTTATGTACATAAATTTTCACCAAGAGGAAGGTTGACAAATGTTGTTCCAGACTATTTGCAGCTGCATGTGTCAGCCATCCCACATATCCTCTCCAGATAAAAGCTGATACCCACTCATTTCCCTTTTTTAAATTTTCATTTCAGGGTCAGTGACATATTTCAATTTTTTTTTTTTTTAAAGAATAACATTTTTGCCTCTCATATTTTAATAATTGCTGAATCCTGATACGAGTATTTATAATACCCGAACACGATCGATTGCTTTCAACTTTTTCAGTTCTATGCCAACCATCACCACGGTTTGATTTATTTCAGTTGATTGAACAACAGAACAACTTTGTCCACATCACGCCCCGTACTTGCACCAGATTGTTGACATAAAGTCACAACTAGGGTGATGACTGCCACGAGGTCTGGCCAGATGACCATTAGCCATGATAATTAAGACAATAATTACTTCAGGCTACTAAGGACTGTTAGTGACACAGATTAAAACATTAACTCTTCGGAATTTCCCTTCTTTGCTACATTTTCAGTTTTGTTTCATACTTTTGTTACATTGAAAAAATGTCATTATTCATTATTTTTAACTATCCAGTCGTTTTCTAATTTGCCTGTCCTCTCTGATAATCAGAGAACTCCCCCTTGAGCAGTTTGCAGTACTCCCTCGACGCCCGGAGTGGAGACACAGTGGGGAGAGCACTGAGCTCAGGCAGCCTGGCCCCCAGCTTATCGACACGCTCCAACCCAGACCACCTGAAGAGGATCTCTTACTCAGAGGTGGCCCTCAATAAGGCACCGTCTGGCCCGATATTGGTCCAAGATGACCTTCACTTTCCTGGCTTCAATCCAGTGGCCTCCACGGCCCTTTCCAACCCGCGGATAATGAGCCGCTCCCACCACAACCTCGGACAGATGCCAGAGTCACCAGAGCACCGAGCGGCGGAGTCGTATCATGGCCAGTCGCACAGCGGACTGAGTCAGGCACCATCCAACCAAGTGGCCTCTCACTTCCAGCAACATCAGCGAGCCAGCTCAGACACAGACTCCCTCTCACGCCAACAGGATAAGTGAGTTGAAGGAAATGAAATGTTAAGCAAAATCCAGATTTGTTCCTAAATCCACCAGTTTATGAGAGATAGTAGTTCTGAATCATAGTGGATGTTGTAAATAGGGAATTTTATTTATTTATTTTGTATTTCATTACTTGACCATCCATGAAACTAAGCAGGAACTAGAATGTTTTATGCATTTTTACTCCTTTAATTAGTCCTTTTAACATTTCAAGCTAAGTGAAGGAAGTGGGATCTTGTGTTTGGTAGTTAGTCTCCGAGCTCACTCCGGGACAGGCTAAGGTTACTAAGTGAGGACTCGTTAGTGAGACTATTTCTCTGCCCAACACGACAGAGACACAGAGTTCTACCTCCAGCCTCTAATTAACCCTCTGGGGTTCTGTGTGTGTGTGTGTGTGCATGCGTGTGTGTGCACGTGCATGCGCGCATGCGTGTGTGTGCGTGTACATGCCAGCCAGTGTTTGTGTTCTTATTTTAACAAATCTTTTTTGTGCTAGTTGCTCCTTCTCACGGCAGCTTTTAACATGTGTGAATTTAAATCTAGTAGGACTCTGTATGCTTAAAACAAACCCTAATACACTAAGATATTAGTTGTTGGTAAGAATGAAAGTGTGTATTTAGTTAAGCCAAGCACCTTTGTTTTTTACATGCAACCTCCTGTTCATTCTTTGGCCAAGTTCACTGAGGAAAGTTGCGTCGGGCTTAATCTTCACTACTTCTTCTTCTCAGATCATTTAGCACAGTGACCCACAGCAGCCCAGCCTGGAGTCTCAGCAGGTCCAAAAAGGAATTGGACTCTTCTTCCATAGAGGACACTGGCCAAGCTTATGTCGTAGGTAAGGATTCTGACCTGTGAGGGTTGATGCTGTAGCTGCTGCCATCTTCCACCTAACTTATATAGGCATGAGCAAATTCACCTACATGTATGAAAACCTTTTAGACAGTAATGTTTGAAGATAAACAGCCTTCTTATTAACATCAGGAAAGCAAATTATTTTGATGACCATGAAATGTTCTGAAGGCAAGCAGTGAAATCTTAAACAAGATAATTGCACTGTGGCAAGTCAACAGTAAGTAGGAAAAATTGGTGGCCAATTTTACATTCAGTATTTTTCATATTTGGTATAATGTTACCTGATCTGCAGTAGGTGAGTTCCCACAGGGGGAACTTTTAATGGAGGAACGGGATAAAATCAAAACTAATCTTAATCTTGTGGCTGTTTCTGTTTATTTTCTGTTTATTTTGTTTAATTCACATGCTAGTATGCACATAAAATGGTCTGATTATGTAGGGGGCTTCTGCATTTATTTGTTTGAACTGATTACACAACATATTTCTAGAAACGTTTGGAAAAAGATGATCTCTTGTGTTCTGTTCCCAGGTGTCAGTATGCACAATACCTCTGGACTGCCTTCAACCCCAGCTTCTGTTAATGGTATGCATCCATATTGCTTCCTTGCATTTACCCGGACACATACAGACACCGGATTTCCATTCTTTGTATACAGTATAATATCAAAATGCAGGAAATATCAGTGTTCTCCACAATCGCCCGTTTTGAAAAATTCTTAATCCTCTTCAATCTGTTGAAACAAATGCTGACTGTGGTTCAGCCAAGTGCGGATACAAATCCCCCCCCCCCAAAAAAAGTCTGTGTTCTAAATCAGAATTATATAATGCAGAATTAGGTCTGTCTCCTCTCGGTGCTGCCTGCCTGTGGAACTGGCCTTGTTCCCAACACTTAATAGCTTCATGCTTGGCACTGAACTCATGACCTTCCCTTTCACCCTGGCTTAATCCGCATTTTAAGACCCATTAGCCAACAGTGCCGAAGTAGAGGCCCCTCCGCAACTCTGTATGCTTGCCTGGGCCGATTAATAGTTACAATGTGGATCTAGTAATGCTCTCAGAGTATCCCACTGAATATCCCCTGTGAAATTAATTTACCAAAATTACCCCACGTTATCGATACATTGAGTTAACTCTGTCGATCAGAAACGACAGAGTTAACTCAATGTATCTGCAGTATATTCCAGTAAATAAAAAGAATTGTGTGTCCTTGTGCTGCACAGACTCACTCAAGAAAAAGCTCAGTGCCTTACCATCCCCAGAGAGAGAAATCTCAACTGTAAACCTGAAGAAGGATGTGAAATATGGCCTGGGTAAGGGTGTATATATGCATTTTCCTCTTTTCAGCTGTTGACAAGTATTATAAATGGCATTTCAATTTGTGTCTATATGTATGTGTTGACATCTGTTTGTGCTTGTGTGCTCTCTAGGGTTCCAGGTTGTAGGAGGAGAGAGCTCCGGTCGTATGGACCTTGGCACCATCATTAGCTCCATCACTCCTGGGGGTCCTGCTGATGTCAACGGCTGCCTCAAACCTGGTATGCCAGTCTTTTGTCGCACTCTTTCTTCTTGTGTGGGTGGAGTATGATGTTTTTTATGCCTCCTTGCCGGCGATAGGCATTATGTTTTCGGGTTGTCCGTCCAGCCCTTGTGAATGTGATATCTCAGAAATGCTTTGAGGAAATTTCTTCATATTTGGCACAAGCATTCACTTGGACTCTAGGATGAACTGATTTTGGTGGTCAAAGGTCAAGGTCACTGTGACCTATTATATTATATTATATTATTATACAAATTTTTAGTCATAACTCAAGACATTTTACATAAATTAATGTGTAGATCTTCTGTGCTGCCAGGTTGAACATGTGTGTGAAGAATTCATGTCTCAGAATTTAGAGCTTCTTTGCAGCAACATCCATATTTAAAGTGATTTTGTTGATATTGAGCTTCAGGTGATTGTCTTTGCGCCATGTGACCAAGCTCTCTATCAGTCATTACATATATTATATGAGACTGGACAGACATGGATGTAAACTGCAACTTCACTGGTGTGCAGAGGTGTTTAACCGTGAGGTGGTAATTCTAGTTTGTCTGCTGTGATGGTGGTTAGCAGTTTCTCTGTCTTGCCACACCTGGTTGTCTTCCTTGTTTAACAGCTGTAATGTTGATGCAGGTGACCGGCTGATCTCAGTGAATGACGTGAACCTGCAAGGGCTCTCTCATGCCACCACAATAGATATCCTCCAAAATGCTCCTGATGATGTTACTCTGGTGGTGTCACAGCCCAAAGAGAGGCTCTACAAAGGTGAAAGCAGGAATGTGATTGTTGCTATACGTAAAATGTCAACGCATCACATATAGAGTGCATTACCAGTGTTTTCTATTATTTCTAGACTTGTAGACCAACATCACTGTTTTTCTTCCCTGGTTTGACAGAATCTTCTTCAGGTTATGTTCCCTTCCAAGCCAAGTCCGCATTGAAAGCACTTGACTCTGGCGAGAAACGAGAACTAGATTTTGATAATTCGTCAGAGGAGCAGGTGAGAACAGGAAGCCCCAGCCCTCCTCTCCACAGCACAGGCACACCATCATCCTCCTCCTCCCCAGTCCACCAGCAAACCAGCCTCGGTTCTCAGGTGTCCAGGAGTGGCGTTGCCAAAATCAGCCAACAGCCTACTAATGGAGTTCAGCAGTGCCTAGAAAGAGCTAAAGCTGCTACCACATCTGCATCCGTTGCCCAACATCATAGACCAGCACCTAACGTGGGTTTGGATCCTATGCCGCCGGCTCTGCCACCCAAAACTAGGAAAGCTAAAATGTCCGAAGCTCCCAAAGTTTCCGAGCATTCTGACAGGGGGGATTCAGACATGGATGAGGAGACTTATTCCAGTAGACAAGAGAGACTCAAGGTCAAAAAGGTGCGGCCTTTGTGTTTTATGAATTCTTTTGTGTAAATGGATTCTTTGCTTTTATATGTCATCCTATGTTCTCATGAAATCTAGGAAAAAGGAGTGGTTCTTCCACAAACAAGCATGACACATTACCTTTTGAGATGCTTGGCACAACTAACTGCCTGTTTGTAAATAACCTTTGCTTATCATTGCATTTACAATGTCGATGCAAGGCAGTTTGTTTCACTGCATGTCCTTCCTGGAATGAAATATCTGCTCATTTTCCCCTGCACCACCTACTGCAGCTTCATCATCCCCTTTTTTTTCTTTCTGCATGTTCCTGCTTGTGATAATTCAACTTAATACCCTGTTCTCTGTTTGCAGGAGTACATCATGGAAAATTTAAATGGTAATGCCCCAGGGGTCAATAGTCTCCGTCCTGGAGAACTATTTGACGTTGAGCTGTCCAAAAAAGACAGCAGCCTGGGCTTAAGTGTCACGGTACTGTTCGGCAAGGTTTTCACCCTCTCTTTGTTTTGCCCCCCTTTCCTGTTCATATCGTCACTGTTGTCCGTTTTGGGTTCATATGTTGCTTGGTTTGGTTTGGTTTCGGAACGCTGAATGTTGTCTGATCTGGAAGCGCTTGTGGGAATATTGTCCACCTAATTCTTTTTGCATGCCATCTCTTTTTTAAATCAATAAAGAGTTTTTTTTTCTTTTTAAATAAAGCCACACATTATCTTTAGTATCTTCACAGTATAAACAGTTTTTTGAAAGCTGTTGTGGTTTCTTACATGTTCGCTGCTGGCTATGACTCATTGCAGGGCCACTAATATAATCTCTCTCTAAGGGTTTGGGAACACATTATTGATTAGCATGGATTCATTTACTCTACAATAACACTAAATAACAAATCACTCGACTGTGTGTGTTCGGACCAGGGTTGCCGTCAAGTATTTGTGTTTAGAATAATAACTGATTGAGTGTTTTGTGTTTTATTAGAGATACAAACACTGAAATAACTATGAAATTCACCTTGACAATAAACCCATTATCTAGACCATCATAACAAAATCATCATCCCTCATTATTTAGATTTAACCTGTCAGCAATTTTGTCAATAACATCACATTGGAGATTTGTTTGAATTTTCAACTCATTCATAATTGTGATGCGATAAATGCTTTGTCTAAATAATAGTTTTAAAAAATTCAACCAAAGCATAATTTAACTATTTGGGGTATTATTGTAGCACAACCGTATTGGTTGTCAATAAGGTGAAAAGGCATCATTATGGTTAACAGCATCTGAGGCTGTGCTTTGTTCAAAGTGACATTTTTTAAATATAGTGTCATTACAAAGTTCGCCATTATTTAGTCACTTCTGTCTAACGTGAATGATACAAGCTTGTCCACCTACCAGGAATAATCAGAGTGAGCAAGAGACGAGGAAAGAAAAGTAAATACTGAATATATTAAATACACTTGATTTCTTTATGCTTAATTAAGTTTCACCAGGCGAGAAGCAGATAATGACATTTTTAAACATTTTGGCAACACCTACTCTACTAACGTCTGAGCCAGTTATTATGTTGCTGTTAACAGAGGCATCAACAAACCCTGATTGATGCTCCACTTGTGTATTAACATTTGTTAACATCAGGGAAACTGACGTTAACCCTAACCCTTGGTATTCTATTTAAATATTAGACAAAGCATTTATCATTTAACAATTAGACTGGAAATGGAAGCAAAAAAAAATCACATCTCCCATCAATCCCCATAGAAAATACATAATGAATCATTTACTCTCTGGCTTATTAGACTAAGATGTGTGTTCATTTCTTAGGGGGGAGTCAACACAACTGTTCGACATGGAGGCATCTACGTCAAAGCTCTCATACCAAAAGGAGCTGCTGAGCTCGATGGCAGGATACAGAAAGGTAACGGCCTCAGCAGTGATGTTACAAATAATGACACAAGACTTTTTATTTGAATTATTGGAACAGACAAGCATTCGTCTTCATCCGCTTGGACTAATTTTGTGTCTCAACCACTCTGTCTGCGCTACGCTTAGGTGATCGCGTGGTGGCCGTCAATGGTAAAAGTCTGGAGGGAGCCACTCATCAGCAGGCAGTTGAGGTTCTCAAAGACACCGGGCAGGTAAAGGATGACATTTACCACGAGCACCCTGCTGACAAGCTGTTTAGTTGCTACCAGGCTGGCCAATAATGCTGAGTGAATCATTGTTCTCCCTCAGACGGTGCACTTGTTGTTGGAGAAGGGTCACCCGCCTGCAGACCGTGTCCATGCTCCCCTCACACCTCACTGCACTCCACCATCTGCTGTCAGCGACCGAGACCAGACCAAGAACAAAGCGCAGCCACTTGAGGTCAAAGAAAAACCAGAGTACAGCTTTGCTACACCAGGTGAGGCAACAACATACCGCACAATTAAGGATTCTCAAGCAGTGTGATTATAAGTTTTGGGGTTTAATTAATCAAAACTTAAAGGTAACCCATTGTAGTGTGGTTGCAAATACAATCCTCTGTAAATGCTCACAGTCCACAAAGACGGTCGTGAAAGTAAGCAGGAAAACACTGATCATTTAGGTCCTATCCTAGAGCTCACAAACTGATTTGTATGTAGAAGGCCATAATATTGTTTTCCAAGACTAATTTTGGAAGATACCAACTTGATTTGTAAAACTCAGTAACTTCAGCTAAACTTTAGAATGTGTTTTAAGCCCAGAATAAGGACTGTGGATTTTCACTCCACTTTCACTTCAGAAGATTAAAAATGACAAATTATATTTGCTATTCTGATGTTGAAATCTAGCTTGAACTCTAACGGGTGCAGATTGTACAGTTGTACTACCCACTATTCTTCCACTACGTATACCCTCTTATTCTGTGCAGGGTCAGGGGGGATTCAGCCCATCACAGCATATCTTGGCTTATGTTTATCGCAGGGCAAACACATCTAGCAAATAAAGATCGTCCAGTTCACTCTACCTGCATGTCTTTGTCCCCACAGATAACGTGTTTGAGGTGCGCCTGCTGAAGAACACGTCAGGGCTGGGTTTCAGTTTTAGTCGAGAGGAGAACATCCCAGACGAACCCCTTGGCTCCAGCATGGTGCGGGTTAAAAAGCTGTTTCCTGGCCAACCAGCGGCAGAGAGCGGCCGTATCAACGTGGGCGACGTCATCATGCGGGTCAATCAGACTGCCCTCAAAGGACTCTCGCAACATGTAAATGGGATATCTCTCCCTGATGCGCTCACGCCTCAAAATGGAAAAGAATGTTGTTTGAAAGCATTATTTATTTTGAATTGTGTGTCTCCTGTTCCTTCACATAGGAAGTGATTTCAGCCTTGCGAGGAACAGGACAGGAGGTGACCTTGCTCCTCTGTAGACCTGATCATGGGGTTCTTCCTGAAATGGACACTTCAGCTTTGGTGAGTCAGTAAATAATACTCTTTTCTTATCCTTAACTTCTCTGTGACAAGTACCAGTAATTGTTGGAAAATTTCTTCCCAGACGCCCATGCCATCACCCCGAAAGGAGCCAGTGACCCTGGTAGAGCCCAGCCTGACCTTTGCCAGGACAACCTCTCCTCCGGGTACCATGGAGGACGCCCTGGAGAGGCTGCAGCTCAAAACCCCCGGCCGACACAACAGCTACAGTGACAGCACTGACGGGGATGAGGAGGTGGAAGAAGCCTTCAACACGAGCACTGTGGAGCATGGCAGGCAAACTTGGGAGCGGAGTGTCTACCACACCCCCAGCAGCAATCTGGAACTGGGACGGTACGACAGCACTGGTCAGCTGGACGACACCATCCACTCGGCCTTCTACTCCCCTAATCTGTCAATGACGAGATCGGACCTCAGCAAGAGGTACCCCATCAATCTTAAAATAAGTCATATTGTCTGCGTTAATTATATTTTCTGGTATGTCATATAATTTTGTCTGTGTTGACGTTTTGACAGGTGTCCTTCATCCCCCGTGACAGCTGATCTGGAGTCACCCTCTCTGCCTATGGTGTCCTCCCACACTGCCCCAAGCCCAGATCCCCTGCCTCCTCCTCTGCCTCTGCCCTTAAACCTCACCATGTCCGGCAGTGGACAGGACATGGAGGACTTTGTCCCGGTAAGTACTGAGGAAGGGGAGCTTTCGAGATAGAAATTAGTTATCTAAAACTTTCTGATACATGTGACTCAAAGGGGTTTCTAACTGAGATTCATCTCTGTTGTTAGGAAGTTGAGCTCAGGGTCTCCTTGGTGAAGTCAGAAAAAGGCAGCCTGGGCTTCACCCTCACCAAAGGTAATGATCAAGGATGTTACATCCATGACATCGTCCAGGATCCAGCGAAAGGAGATGGGAGGCTCAGGCGCGGGGACCGAATGATTATGGTACGAAATCCTCCATCACTAATCCCTTACTCTGGTCGCAGCCTACAGTATGTTTCATCATATGTTTTAGCTGCATTATTACTACTGAAATCGGGATTGTTTCAAACTTGGTCTCAAAATTAGTTTCATTTAAAGGAATAGTTCTTGCCAAGAGTTGGCAAACAAGATTAATGTAGCTCTCATGTCTGTACATGACTGTGGAGCTTGAGCCAGGAGCTGATTAGCTTAGCTTAGCCTTCATAAAGACTGGAAGCAGAGTGGGAACAGCTAATCTGGCTCTGTCTGTTTTTACATTGGACATGTTTAGTGCACGGTATAAGAGAATGGTGTCGATCTGCTCATCTAAATCTCCGGGTGACTCTTCTATCTCCAGGTGAATACCACAGATGTGAGCAATATGGGCCACACAGAGGTGGTTAATCTTGTGCGTGCAGCCCCCCATGTGGTTGACTTGGTGGTAGGGAGGGTCCTGGAGGCTCCCAAGCCGCCCATAGAAGCCCACCTGCTGCCTGACATTTGTTTTAAGGGCAGCCAAGAACCACTGGGTAAGCCAGCCCTCATTAACAAGATAAAACATCACTGGCTGACATCTGAAAATTCTGGCACTTTATATCCTCTCTTCATGAGCCTTGCAAGCTTTCCCAGATGTTCCATCAAAAATAACTAGTTCAAATGAAGTCTAAGTTGTTTTACTCCTTGTTCTATCGCCAGGTTTGGTACTGGATGGTGGCAGTGACAGTGTTTACAGTGTCTTGTTTGTGAAAGACATCCTGCTAGATTCGGTGGTCTTTAAAGAGGGCAGCCTAAGACCACTTGATCTAATCCACTATATCAACGGCGCTCCCACACAGGACCTGACTCTCAGTGAGAGCACCAGACTGCTGGAGCTGTCCCTCGACGACCTCTCTCTCAAGGCCACGAGGTAGTCTAACTGATAATGACATCCGTTTTTCATGCTGAGTCGGTGTTGCTTCTTGATCTGGATGGCATTACAAAATGTTTTTAGCTCAAGATATTATATGCGTCATAATTTTTAATAACCTTCTTCAACAACTTTTCTTTTTTTCCCTCTGGCTCAAAGGGATGGAAAGCCAGTTTATCCTGGGCAGAAAAGTGTCTCCTTTCTTAACAACAACATAAACCCCAAGGTTTCATCCAGTATGAATGGTATGTTTCACATCCTTAAGGTGTCACCTGTCAAAAAAATGTGTTTCTATTATTGTACATATAAATTGCAATATTGTTTTCTGATTAAGGGTTTCTTAAAGGAGAAGATCCAAGAGATACAGAGTGCCTTGCAGCACTTTGTCCTTTAGAGGTAAGTTAAGAAATACATTTTTTATTTTCTTGCTCTATATGCCACTGAGGTTCTTGAATTCAAGCTTGTTCTGCGGTTGCATTTATTACAATAGCTGTAATAAGAGAAATGTTGGTGTGTTATTGGCAAATGGTGATGAGCAGGGATTGTCTACATGTACAACTATTCCTATCACAATATTTTGATCCCCATCTTTAAAAGTTGGACTCTTGCCATCAAGTTTACGTCTGATAGCATTCATTAATTCATTAGCTTTGCATTCTTAATAGCTACTTCACTACCGAACGATTGTTTACATACGTTTTGAAACACAAATTAAAGGTGATTACACGTTTTTTTTTTGTTGAATGCGCAGGAGGAGATCATTAAACTGGATCTGGAGAAGCCGCACTCAGGAGGTCTGGGCTTCTCCGTGATTGGAGGGGAAAGGGGGATCTTTGTCAAGTCCATCACACCAGGAGGAATAGCAGAGTCCTCAGGCAAACTGCAAGTGGGAGACAGGCTGCTGAAAGTGAGCGCTGTTTCACATTTCCTGCTCAGAATTAAAGCTCATATTAACGAATGTACCTAACTTAATTAACTGCTGATATCTGCCCACGCTGTGAACTTAACGCAAATTAAATAACAAATATTACAAAACATTTAATCTGCTGGTTTAATGGTTGGTTAATGGTCTTTTTCTTACAGGTGAATGAAGAACTAATGACAGGAGTTTCCCACACCAAAGCTGTTACCACCATTCGTAAAGCTAAAGGCTTGGTACATCTTATAGTGTCCAGACCACCAGACCAGAACCCAAACACATACCTGGCCTATCTGCCCATTAACTCTGACAGGTGCAATGGAAACACAGGTACAAGCAGAGACCTAAAACATGGGATTAATGCATCGTTGTCTTTTCGTTTTTTAATGATTTACAAATATCGAATTACAATATTTTTTTTTTTTTTAAATAAAATGGAACTGTGACTAGTGTTAGTTTAGCAATAATGTCACTTTTTGCCTCTGAACCTAAACCCTCTCTCCTTCATGCTGCTTTCAGACCTGAGTGAGGACAGTGGAGCCAAGATTAAGACGGGTAAATCTGGCGGCTTCCCTCAAATACCAGCAATAGGTAATAACATAAAGCCTTTAAAGTGAACTGATAATCTCACTTAAACAATGTTGTGTAATTTTACTAACCTAATTAATTAATTTTTAAATTTTAAACTTCACAAACTACTAGACTATGATGAGGATCCACTAGAACAGAAAAGAGAGACGGAGCATAGCACAGAGCTCTCAGAGGACACAGACTGTGATGGCTCTTCTTTACCTGAAGACTCCCCGGAGGTACAAATCAGATCTCACATCAGACTTATTGAAACTATATGAGGGTTATATCTGATATCTTATTTTGTTGTCTTTATGATTCTTCTATTATAGAGTTTCCGGAAGGTGGAATGGCAAGAGGAGAGTGTTGACGATCCAAGGAATGAAAAGTAAGATTTGCTTTTTAGGAACTTGGATATATTCACATCTCTCTCCTTCACATCTCACCGTTCACGCTTTCGAATCAACAGCTATCTGCAAATGAGTGCTGGACAGCCAGATGAAGACGAAATCACATGGGGAAGTGATGAACTGCCTATTGAAAACCTGAACTCCAAAATGAGGGATGGTAAGACCGACTTTGTGTATGAAATTTGTCCCCAAAAATGATTTACGAGAGGTTAAAATGATGTGATCATGGAGACAGCATTCACTCAGTGAGAGCAGTGAGGATGGAGTCTAAATAAAGCGAGGGTAACAGATCACAGAAATGTTAATCCATACTAGCCAGTCATTTTCTTCTTTTAATTTTGTTCCTTCGTTCTGTCTTTCCCCTAGACGGACCAATCATCACAGAGGATGAGCTCACTTCTCTGCCCCTCGTCAAAGTGGTCCCTGATGGCCAGTACACAGGAGCAAAGCTCAACACAGTAGTCCGCATGATGAGGGGGCTTCTGGAGCAGAAGGTCCCGCTTCAAGAGTTTGATGTAAGAATCCCCTTTGAATTTCAGTGCCTGTGAATTCTTTGCACTTCATTAGGTTCTTATGAGCATTTGTTTTTCTTCCTGGCAGAACCTTCAGAACCTCGAGCCTCTGGATGACTGTTTAATAGCTCAGACGAAAGAGAACAAGAAGAAGAATCGCTACAAGAACGTTGTTCCTTGTAAGAAAGTCACAAATGTGTTGCTTCATATTTTGTTCAGTGCATCATAACAGGAAACTTAAATAAATGTCACGAAATCCAAAGTTGGATACTTAAAATGTTGGAAATAATTTGCTTTTTTTAAATGTACACATCTCTTCTAGTCGACACAACTCGAGTTGTGCTGGGCAAAGACGGGGGCTACATCAATGCCAACTTCATCAACATGTCGGTGAAGGATGAGAACTATATGTACATCGCCTGTCAGGGTCCCTTACCCACCACTCTGTGTGACTTTTGGCAAATGGTCTTGGAGCAGAAGTCTAACGTGATCGCCATGATGACCCGGGAAGTAGAGGGGGGGAAAGTGAAATGTCAGCGGTACTGGCCAGACACACCGAGGACGGCAGAGATGGTGGACGACAGGTTACAGATCACGCTGATCAAAGACCAGTTTCTTGACAACTTTGTCATCCGAGTAATTGAGGTCAAAGATGTCCAGGTTAGTTTATATAGCGATCTCATGCTTATACTTATGCTTTCTAATGATAATTCAAGTTGTAATAGACACATTAACAAGAGTTTCTCCCACCTCAGACCAATGAAATGCAGCTTGTAACTCATCTGAACTACACGGGGTGGCCAGACCATGGAACACCTACACAACCCGAGCAGCTGCTCACATTTATTTCCTATATGAGGCACGTTCATCGATCGGGGCCCATTATCACACACTGCAGTGCAGGCATTGGTCGTTCGGGGACCCTCATCTGTATAGACACAGCTCTGGGCCTCATCAGTAAAGACGCTGATGTAAGTAGACGATCTCGCAGTATATATTGTTTATAAGGAAGATTATTCTTTTTGTTCATTATGACCATGATCTAATAAAAGTTTTCCTGTAGTTTGATATTTCAGATGTCGTAAGGAACATGAGACTTCAGAGACAGGGAATGGTTCAGACAGAGGTGAGTTTTAATGTGCGCTTTTAGTATTAAATGGCATAACTTTTTACTGTTTTGATCCTAACCCTCTGTGTTTCACGTTTACTTGATTATTTGAACTGTTTTCTTACAGGACCAGTATATTTTCTGCTATCAAGTGATCCTCTATGTCCTCAGATGCCTTCAAGCAGAGGAAAACATCTCAGGATAGTCGAAACCACATATTACCGTCATGTTAGAAGCTGGGTGACTGTTTCACAAAAAGCAAAACAAAAATGGAGGAGAGTTGACAGGCAGAAATTGCCAAATTACACTACACGTTTTTAAAAATGCCTTTAAATAATAAGTTCTCTTGTGAGTAAATTCTTTAAAGAAGTCTATATTTTTATGTTTGCTTTTTGAGTTCTTTCTCTTTGGCTGCTACTCCCTTTTCATGCATTTATGAGAACTGCTGATTGTATTTTCTTATTGTCACCGACAAGAGAACACTCCTGTTTTTGTTTTTTTCTCCAGATTCTTGGATATTCTTAAAAATAATTATGAAAGTGATCAACGATTTCATATTTTATGTGGAACAAAATTGTACTTGTGTATTTTAAATCCTATTTTGATGCTGGAACATGCCTTGACAGAATACTATGTCAGTATTTGCTTTGTACATCTGTTATACAGTAATTGCTTACTGCCTGAGGGTAAATGATGAAATCAAGTGTACATATTCATCTCCTGAAAATTAAACTGGATACGTTTTAAATGTTATGTACAAGACAGTTTCATTTGTTTTAAAAATCTGAAATATTTTCCTTGACTTCATTTTAGTCCACATGACCTTTTAGCCTACTTTTGAAAACAACAAACTTTGTCAGCCTTATTGTTAGCATACATGCTGTGTAAAAAGGTATTTTATAGAAACATTTATCTAATACAACTTTCCAAGCTTGCTGACTAACAAAACCACTTAAAAGTCTGAGGAAGAGAAGCTTATGCACCTGTATAATGGCTGATGACTTGAAAAATGATGTCATATACGCTACATGAGTTACTGCACAGTATTGCAATAATGAAGCTTGTACAGTTGAATTTGTGCTGTTGCTGTCAGGGAAGTGTTACCTTCTAATTGTTGGAGCTTTAGTTTGTGATGACGTTCTGCATTATATTGATGTTGTCGACCCAGTGATCAAACATCTTGGCTATACTGCTACAGAAAACTACAAATCGGCCTCAAAATTGACCATAGAAGGGTAATGAGTCTATACAAAGATTGAACATTGGAGCCTTCATATTTGTATTTTTTCTGGCTATTTGATTGAAATGCATATTTTACACGCGCTCATGTAATTGTGTCTTTTCTCTGTATGTACTCTTTTAAACATAACTGCCCTGACTGAATGCACAGCCCTGAGTTCTCGGTTGGAAAATGTAATTTTCTACATATGCTGTAGCAGAAAAGCAGTAGGTGTGGCTGACAGATATGTTGTCTTATACCAGTTTCACCACCATGTGGTGCCAAAATTCATTATCATTGTAAAAATCATTCTGGAAACATTGCCTTGTCTCCAAAAGACTTTAATGATTTGGAGCCTCGCCGGCTGATCAGTTGCCCATTTAAACAAAATAAAGCTTACATTGCTCGATCTGTTTGGTAGCCATTTTTCTGTGCACGCCTGGTTTTCTCTTCGCGACATGGGATGCTTTCTATGATTATGCAAAATCCTGCGGAGTTCGCCATGAAATAAAAGCTTTTGCAATTTTACCAAAACGACTCAAGTCATTCACAGTGAACAAAATAATTTATTTCTCAGTTAAATATCTCTCTAGGAATTTATTATTTTTTACGAATAAAACCCCAACAATGGAGTTTTGACGTGGTAAAGAAATGAAACCTACTAGTGGTAAACTTTTTCACTTCACTGTCCTGGTTTAACTAAAAGAATGTGACTGAAAATATTCTACAAATGGCTAAATTTAAGTTAAAAAGTTGACCAAAAAATACCTCAAAACAAATTGTGTCTCAGAAATTTGCTAAACATCTTCAATTGTTTTGGACAACATAGCTAGCATGCTAGCGCTAGCCTGCTTCTCACTTCACAACACGAGCTCTAGGTCCAATTTAACGTGGACGAAGGAGGTAAATAAAATGGCAAAAAACCGTAACACGAAGTTTAGCTAGATCACTTAAACGCACAAGACCAGTACAGAGATGTAGCAAAAGTATACATTTATAAAAAGAACTATGATACATTCATGCGCAAAAAGAAAACACCTCCCGTTTAGTCAAAGCGGAAATGACCAATACATGGTCGGACGTGACGTATGGACTTTACGTTGCAAGTTAAATGGCAGCCTACACATTGGCCACGCTGGTCATGTAAAATTGGTTGTTTTCCATTAATTTTTCTTATCATTCTCTCAAATCATGTCCGGGAGACAAAACAATAAATTGCCAAACAATTTGCCACAGCTGCAGAATCTCATTAAAAGAGATCCACAGTCATACGTAGATGAGGTAAGTGTTGCTAGCTAACATTGCTAAAGTTTTTAGCTAGTAGACCTGTTGTTGTCTGTGCATTTACGCATACGATAACTGTCAATGCACTGCAGTTGTGAATCACTGGTTGTTGTTGTTGTTGTTGTGCCTTCAACAGTTTCTGCAGCAGTACCGACACTACCGGTCCAATGTACAGATTTTCAAACTGCAGCCTGACAAGCCGAACAAGGAGCTGGCAGATCTTGTCATGTTTCTTGCTCAGGTATCATACTGTATGTATTTCTGCTCAATAATGTGTAGTACCTTCCTTTCTGTACGTTGTGCAGTTAAAGCTCTGTTTCTCCTGCAGGTTGGCCATTGCTACATGCAGCACCTGTCCACCTTTCCACAAGAGTTGTCTGAGTTATTACTGAGTAACCACACAGTCTTAGAACCAGACCTAAGAATGGTGAGAAGATCTGCCACCACAAGAGCTTCTTTTTGTTATCCATATTAAGTAATTAATTGTAACTGTAACACATTAGTTTCTTGATAGTTATGCAAGTGACATGTCTCTTAAGATTAGATTTTGTGCGTTTCCTGTCTTTGTCAGACCTTCTGCAAAGCTCTGATTCTACTGAGGAATAAAGATCTGATCGACCCCTCTGGCCTCCTGGAGCTCTTCTTTGAGCTGCTGCGATGTCATGACAAACTTCTCAGAAAGGTTGGCGCACTCTGCCCTTTACTATCTGCAGTAGCATGTAGTCATTGGATATTATTTAATTGTTGCTATAAAAGTACATTGAAATATTTCAATAGAGGATGATAGTTTGGGATAGACTTTTGTAAAAAACCTTAATGTACCAAGCTAATTGCTTTTCTGATGTTGCATGTGTTTCTGTGTTCATGTTGATATGTTTTCCCATGTTGTGCTCTTTTATTTTTGTTTCCCTCGTTCCCTTTTCAGAAGTAAACATCAGCTTTCCTCTCTCCACAGACACTGTACACACACATTGTCGCAGATATCAAAAACATCAATGCAAAACACAAAAACAACAAGGTTAACACAGTAAGTACACACACTCAACATGTGTTACGTACCCCATGTTTGACTGTGCATAATATTGTGTGATACTTGCAACTTGAAACGGTCAATGTCTGTGTTTTATTGTTGTGTGTTTCAGATGTTACAGAACTTCATGTACACCATGCTGAGAGACAGTAATCCCATGGCAGCAAAGATTTCTTTAGATATAATGGTGGAGCTTTACAAAAGGAACATATGGTGGGTTTTATTTGTACATTGGACTTTATGAAGTATATTACAAGAAGTTATTATCATTGTTCTCTGCTTTAATCTGAATGTCTTTTTGTCTGTGTCACAGGAATGATGCCAAAACAGTTAATGTCATTACAACAGCCTGCTTCTCCAAGGTGACAAAGGTAAGTTTTTTTCACATAGAAAACAATACTTTAAAAAAAAATTATTATTATTGTATTAGTGGCAGCCCTGTACATTCTCAGCTGCCTCTCTTCCTGTTTAGATCCTTGTTGCTGCTTTCAAATTCTTTCTGGGCAAAGACGAAGATGAGAAAAATGAGAGTGATTCAGAATCAGAGGCAAGTACCAAAGAGATAAAGTAGTTGGATAAAACATACTTGTCTCAGTCTGCATAAGACATATGTAAGATATATATGTGGTTTTGATTTGTTGTGCTGTTTTTGTTAAGAATCTGTCTTTCCTTTCAGACAGAGGGACCATCAGTCCGGGACCTGAAGGTGAGATACTCCACTGGCAAGAAAACCACCAAAAACAAGAAGAAGATGGAAAGGGCGATGAAAGTCCTTAAGGTACCACTGTTGTAACTACTGCAGAGGCGTGACTCACATTGTTACACTTGTGTTCAAACGAATTGAGTTTGTTGTTCTCACTCTTTTGGGCAGAAACACAAGAAAAAGAGGAAAGCGGAAGTGTTCAACTTCTCCGCTATTCACCTAATTCATGATCCTCAAGGTAGGCTCACCTGTCTTCTCCACAACAACTGTGGCACAAAGAGTTAGTCTCAAGTCATTTGTGCTACGATTTACAGAACTCTGAACCATCAAATATCTCCCCGTATTAAGATTTCTCAGAGAAACTCTTGAAGCAGTTGGAAGACTCTAAAGAGCGTTTCGAGGTGAAGATCATGTTGATGGAGCTCATATCCAGACTGGTTGGAATCCACGAGGTAAGAGACTTATGTTCCTAGTGTGGTGGCAGTTGACTTAAAACTGGTGTTTATAAATATTGCTCTTATCCAGAATAGGTTAATGCATTAGGTTATTTATATAACCTTTATATTAAGAGTTGTTGTCACTTTTATGCAGCACAGCTTTTAAATGATTGTTAAGCTTGTGGTCTTATGAAATGGGCTATAATTACTTTAAAAGTTATTTAAATTGGCTATAATCAATATATTTTATATAAACAATAGCTCACTTGAGCACTTGTGTGTGAATGGAGTTGCTTGTAATTGCTTTAAAGCAATTTTGAGCTCACTAGGGTCTGTTTTCAGGCTGCAGCAGACAGCTTTAAAAACACACTGTACACTACATACTCAGCACAAGACAGCAGATGGACAAAGTTAGCATCCAGCTGGTGAACTTAGTGGAGCATCTATTAATTAAGGAGCAAATAATTTCCCTCCCGGCTGTGAGTTGGTAGAGACCCAAAAACAGAGCTAAAAGGAGACAAATATTGAAATTGAAGTGATCAGATCGCCAAAAATACTAATAAAGGCTAATGTGGCTTCGTATTTGCTGGATGTGTTTATAGGCAGCTGTTTGCTACACTTTTTATCTTTCCATATTAACTTAAAAAGTGCTGTGTTCACAGCTTGTTTCTTCTGTGGAAAAAACAGAGATGAAGTTACACCTGTTGTCATTTGTTTGTTGAACATTTTTAAAGGGTGGTCAATAATAACATCAAAACAAATCTTATTGTATATTTTTATTAAAGCATAAATGAGGTATGAATTAGATATTTTATAGTGAGTATGATACTTTTTTTTTTCCTTTCCAGCTCTTCCTCTTCAATTTTTATCCCTTCATCCAGAGGTTTCTACAGCCCCATCAAAGAGGTAAAAATAGCTGACAGTTAGGTGAATGAAAGGCCCCTCTTGTTGAGACATTTGAAACAAACTGTTGTCTTTCTAGAGGTGACAAAGATTCTCCTGTGTGCTGCCCAGGCTTCCCATCAACTCGTCCCACCGGAGGTACATGAAGATCTACAGATTTATTCTGTTGGTCAATGCATGTGGACTTAACATAGGAATTCCTGTATAACCGTTTTCATTCGTTCCCACTTGTGCAGATCATTGAACCTGTCATCATGACCATCGCCAACAACTTTGTGACAGACAGAAACTCTGGAGAGGTCATGACTGTCGGGTAAGCAGCAGCCTTGTTCTGGTTTCAAATAAAAATACAAATCAATACAGATCTTTTATGAATATCATTCCAAGTTTTACTGCACTGTGTTCATAGTAAATTTCCCCGCTTTTTGTACTCAAGTATCAATGCCATCAAGGAAGTGACGGCCCGCTGTCCGCTCGCCATCACTGAACACTTGCTGCAGGATCTGGCCCAGTACAAGACCCACAAAGACAAGAGTGAGTGACTGCTTGTTTGTGTGTTTTGTCACAATTCTTAATGCACAAACTAATGTTCGCTCACAAAACAACATGTTTTTATCTGTATTTGCCCTCAGATGTGATGATGTCTGCCAGAGGATTGATCCAGCTGTTCAGGAGTCTTAATCCACAGATGTTGCACAAGAAGGACAGGGTGAGCTAACTGTGAACTCTGAAAATGATGTCTTTACATTCAACAATAGTGAGTATAGTGTACTATAATGAGGGAAATTTTGTACATGGTCCTGCAGTTGAGACCTTGATTTAGAGAGGGGTCTTAATAAATTGTGTTGTAGTTCCATGAGCACAAATAAACAGATGAGAGTAGTGGCAATATATACAAAATATAACACTGACAAACTACTATGTTTATTAAAATGTAAGTAACTGTAAACCCTGCCACCTGTTTTCCAGGGGAGACCCACAGAAGCGTCAACAGAGGCCAAGATCAAAGACTACGGAGAGCTTGAGGCTAAAGACTATATACCTGGAGCCGAAGTCCTGGAGGTGGAAGTGGAGAACAAAGAGGGAGAGGAGGAGGATGAAGGTGAGCATACAGGTGTTTCATACGGCGCTCTGCGTGATCAATATCAGGCAAATATTCTTCATATTGTGCAACAGATGGCTGGGAGAGTGCCAGTATTAGTGATGGTGATGAAGATGGGGAGTGGGTGGACGTTCATCACTCGTCGGATGAAGACACAGGAGAAGTGGTGAGAATGAAATTGCATGTCTCACTAAATTGCTGATGGAAAGTTACGTGTTGTTTTTATTGTGAGCGTCATCTGTGTTTTGTTGTCAGGCGGAGAAGCTTCAGAGTATTCCCGTCGAGGAAAGAAAAGCCAAAGCGGCGGCGGTCAGCGGCAGCAGGCTGCTCACTCAAGATGACTTCAAGAAGATTCGCCTGGTCCAGATGGCCAAAGAGATCAACGCTGCGCCGGGCAAGGGCCAAAAGAGGAAGACTTTGGACAGTGACGACGAGAGTGAGAGCAGGTTAGAAAGCCACATGAACCCAGAGCTGTTATTTCTCTTCAGAATCTTTAAAATGTTAAAAAAAATAGTGTAAAAAATTTTCATTGCAATTTCCCAGAGCCCAAAGTGACACCTTCAAATCGTCCAACCAACAGTCCCAAACCCAAGACTCTTCATTTACTATCATAAATGACAAAGAAGAGCAAATCCTCTCGTTTTAAGAAGCTGGAACCAACAAATGTTTGACATTTTTGCTAAAAAAAAAGAAAAAAAAGAATGACAAACAATTAGTTGACAACTAAATTTCCTTCGACCGACTAATCGATTAATCGTCTAAACTTTCAGGTCTCGGATTCCTTTGAATACAAGTGTAATCACTGTGATATTTGGTATGTTGATAAAGAAAGATGATCATACTGAGTTTTTTTGGATGTTCTTTTTTTCCCCGAATCTTTTAGAGGGGAGCTGCTGACATTGAAGAATATTGAGAAACTGCACAAGAAACCAAAAGCAGACAAGGAAACGCGCCTGGCAACAGCAATGGTAAAACTTTAACTGTAGGGTGATTTGAATTATTCTTAGCTACTTGTCCAGTGAAAACACGGCTGCTTAACTGTGGAAACTCTGGAAATTCATTCATAGGCAGTTCCTATACTGTGACAGTCATCATTTATAAGCCTGTTGATTATTTCCTCAGATTATTTAATTATTAAAATGTCAGAGATTAATTTTACTATCATTGAAGTTCGACAAATATTCACATTTTTAAAAGCTGGAACCAGATTATTAAGTATTTTTGGTTCTTAAAACAGCTGTTGATCAATTTTTTGTCGACTAGTAATTTCAGCTCTAATGACGCGTTTGATTTTTCTAGGCGGGACGGACCGACCGGAAGGAGTTTATTAAGAAGCGGACCAAGCTGAACCCACATGCCGGCACCAGCAACAAGGAGAAGAGGAGGACAAAGAACTTCATGATGATGAGACACAGTCAGAATGTCAGAACAAAAGGCAAACGCTCCTTCAGAGAGAAACAGGCGAGTCACACCCGTCAGAATGAGCTACTGCCTTTTCAGTGTGCATAAATGGATTTTTATTGAATAGAAAGACTAAACGGTTTTTGCATTTCAACTGAAAATATTGTTGTTTTTCTTGTACAGATTGCCCTACGGGATGCACTCCTGAAAAAGAGGAAGCAGCACAAATAGGACACATGGACATAATATATATATGTACTATGTCTAATTCTACTGTTTATCTTTGAAGTATCCTGTGAAAGTTGGCCAGTTCATTAATGTATTATTTTCAGCATATGAATTGCGTACATTTCTACTGTCCTGAAATAAACCATGGATATTATTGTTATGTTTTGGTCTGTTTATGCGGCAGCTCTTCATCCTTCTCATAGAAACTGACTGAGCCCTTACAATTGGTTGACTTCCCATTGGTGACATTTTGAATTTCAAGAAAATGTCAATGAAAGTATTGTTTTGGAACTTTATTTTCACATGGTATCGCCATTTACCTGAGAATTACACTCCTCGTACACAAGAAACAGCTTTGGTTGTTCATCATTGTAAGGCCCATTGAGTGCAAGCACTCTTTTAAAATGACACCCTGATAACACATATAAAAAATTACATCTAAAAATACATGTAAAACAAAACTGAATAAATAAATATAAAATTAAAAAAAAACAAACAAAGTGTTTGCCAACGGGCACTGACAGAGTATAAAGCTTTGCCTCTAAACTCATTAAAATAAAAATATCTTATTATAAAAGCAAGGAATCTCTCTGTCTGTCTCTCGCATATCTCGAGAACCGCTCATCTGATCGGCTTCAAATTTGGCGAGTGACTCACTGGGGACTCGAG
>JBBPCS010000729.1:3718703-3731831 GCA_037974645.1 Hollardia meadi
TGCTAAATGGCTGACGTGTTGTAGAATAGCCATTTGTTTTGCAATGTAGTGAAATAAAAGTTTTGAAAATGTGGTGGTGCGTTGTGTCAAGTGTACATACATGATGAGAATAACAGCTCAGGGAAATGTCCGGCCCCCGGAACAATATAGTTGGATAGCCCTGACCTAAAGGTTTAGCTACATAAGTGTGTAGAATCAGTGTTACATATATGTTCACACCTTTATGTAATCACTTTTACAACCAAAGTGTATGCTGGTCTCTCCTTCAGGTACGCCTCCCCCTGCTTCCTGTAGAGTTCCTGACTGGAACAGTGGCTAAGGACGAGATGATCAAAGGTAGCCTGAGTTGTCGTGACCTGATGGATGAAGCCAGGAACTACCACCTGCACCTCAGCAACAAGCTGGACTTTGAGTATTCAGCTCGTACGATACCCCGGAAACACACTGCAGGTAGTACTTATATGGTGGTGTTTGGCTTTGAGCAATGTAACCACTGATTTTATGGCATTTCAGCACTTTTTCTTATCATCCTAAAAAATGCATTTCTTCTCGTTCACATGTTGTAGCAGGCTTAGTCTTCACAACATAAGCAAACTTACAAAATATAATATATGCTTTTTATATTTTTTCATCATTTTAAGACATCTTTATACTGAGTTTGTCTGCACATGTGTGCTTAACCACAATGCCAATGTTTTATTCTTTCATACAACTTCTTCAGGTGTTTTGTTCTGTGTGGGTGGCCGGGGGGGCTCTGGTGACCCATTTCGCAGCATCGAATGCTACTCCATCGCTAAGAACAGCTGGTTCTTTGGCCCTGAAATGAACAGCAGACGGCGGCACGTGGGTGTAATATCTGTCGGAGGTAAGAGAGGGGTTGTATATAATAACACTACAGGAAGTAAGAGACGGGCCATGATGAGATGAACAGGAAGAAAAGTTTAGAAAGAGCATGAGGAAACATTACGACATATTAAAAGTAATGCAGTCAATACAGTAACGTGCAACATAAGTGAAAACGTACTGTATTTACTGGTCAGGTCACATGACCATAAAGACCCAACTTGATATATCTTTGATGTTGATTTCTTTAGGTAAGGTTTATGCGGTTGGGGGCCATGATGGAAATGAACATTTAGGCAACATGGAGATGTTTGACCCCTTCACCAACAAGTGGATGATGAAAGCCTCCATGAACACCAAGAGGTACATAGACACTACAATACACTGAACGTGAATGGGACTTTCTTTTTTATCTTACATTCTGGGAGACTGTGCTATCACGCTAATGTAGATGAATTTAAAAATGTTTCCTCTCCATTATGGGCTTCCTAAGACTCGCACACAAAAATGGGGGTTTTCAGAAAAAGTGAGTGTGTGTGATTTAAAAATAAAGCTTTTTAGAATACACTGGTTAAATTGAAATGTTGTTGACATTTTCCACCTTAAAAGTGAAACTATTTGACAGCTAGCTCCGTTGTTGCTTTTGGAAAAAGTCAAAACATAAAACAGAGTGGCAATGGAGCACACCAAAATTTGGTTAAATACTGCTTTGAGCAACAATGTATGTGTTTGTCAGGAGGGGTATAGCCCTGGCAGCTCTTGGCGGTCCTATCTATGCCATCGGAGGTCTGGATGACAACTCCTGCTTCAATGATGTGGAGCGCTACGACATTGAAAGTGACTGCTGGAGCGCTGTGGCTCCGATGAACACACCCAGAGGAGGAGTGGGATCTGTGGCACTGGGGGTAAGACTGTAGAGAAGCTAATCACTTGTGACTAATGTACAGTATTTACTCTAGACTTAAATACTTTAATTAACCTCTCCTTGCCAGAGCTTTGTGTATGCAGTGGGAGGCAACGATGGCGTGGCGTCACTGTCCAGTGTGGAGCGGTTTAACCCACATCTAAATAAGTGGACGGAGGTCAGCGAGATGGGACAGCGACGGGCTGGAAATGGAGTCAGCAAACTCAATGGGTGCCTCTATGTTGTGGGTGAGCGGAATAAATAAATTTAAGATGGGTTCCTAACTCTCGAAATATTTATCTCTTCAGTAGGGATGCATGATATTGATCAGCTTGATAATGGAAAATTTTATATTATTGGTTATCGACCGGTAAATATTGTTAATAATACAAAGGCAAATTGAAATTTTCAGTGAGCGCAGCATATACACACGTAGATGCAGTGGGTGGCAGTATGCATGTTTTAAGATGGTTTACGATCCCCCAATAAACACATCAAGTCGCGCTCACTACATCTTAGCCTTTCTTACACTCAGGTGTGCATTAACTGCAGGTTAGGAACTTCTTTTTAAAATACAATAATGTGAAATTATTAACTTATAAGTATTTGCCATGAAGAGCAGGTAATTATCGGTATCCGTGAAAAAAACAAAACATCGTGCATCCCTACTCTTCAGATCTGATCACTTGGAATGGCAGATATTGTTGGATGAAACCATACAAAGTTGGTTCAGGATGTATGTTTTCCACATTTGTCTGTACTTCAATGACTGAAATTACACTGACTTAATTTAGTAATTGTTGTCTTTATTTTACTGATGTTTCTTCCTCGTGTGTGTGTGCGTGTGTGTAACACCCAGGTCACATGCCTCCTTCATACACACCCTATGATTTTATACACAAATGTGTGAATCAGGAAAGATAGAAGTTCATGTTTTGTAAAGCTATCTGGTAACTGATTCACAGCGAGTTAGGATAAGATGTTTATTGCACCATTAGAATTTGAAGAGTCACTCGAGGTTCATTAAAACTTCTGTTGTGGCATTTGGCCTAGTGGCTTAATGTGGATAAGTGAAATCCTCTTATGTTGTGCCTGCTCCATTAGTAACAGCATAATCCTACTCAAAGCAGTAAGTAGTTTTTATACCCGAGTGTGCTGCCTGCCAGATTACATATGTCTTTATTATTTCATGTGAAGTAATCTCATACATGCCAGTTTCCTGTTGACCCTTGAGCTTTTTCACAAAACCATCAGAGATAATCCCAAGACAAACACTTATTGTGCTTTTTAATAATTTTCGTTTCTTTCCTAAAGGTGGTTTTGATGACAATTCACCCCTGAGCTCTGTAGAGCGCTTTGACCCGCGAATGCACCGCTGGGAGTACGTGTCTGAGCTGACCACGCCACGTGGGGGAGTCGGGGTTGCCACTGTCATGGGGAGAGTGTTCGCAGTCGGGGGTCACAATGGGAACATCTACCTGAACACAGTGGAGGCTTTCGAGCCTCGAATGAACAGGTGAGGAGGAGAGGAATGTGTGATGTTATGTGTCTCTGAGGTATCAAGGTGGGATTTGGGATTTTTTTTTTTTTTTTTACTATTGCTGTTAGATATTCAGTTCAATTCAAAATGCTTAATTCATCCTTTCGCGAGTGATTTGATGTAAATCGCACACAAATACACAAAAACAATTCATTCACATATGAAAAGGCTTAAATGCATGCAATTTGGCAGTGGCCAAACCACAGCTGGCCAACAATATCCAACACCAGAAAGGGACATAAAGTCAAAATGTGCAAGTTCATTTAATAATCTATACACAAGGCGAAATGACCATCTCTTGTATGGTGACAGTTTACAAGTCTAATTTCCTTATTTGTTTTACATGCATGGGTTCTAAAACACATTTCTGATGGCTTTAGCTTAAAGTAGCCATGGAGAACATGTGCGAGGTCATTGATAATCTTTTTATTTGCTCTTTTTTTGAAGACTTTTTTTGAAAACATCTCTGTTTTGCTAATAATTTAAGAGATGAACAAAAAGCAGGGATGCGCAATGTATCATTTCAGCATTGGCATCGTAATGTACCCATGTGCAATAGTCAAATTGCAAAATACACAATGTCAAGTAAGGCAAATTAATTCAAACATCAAGGATGAAGGATGCTTTATTGTCATTATGTTGTACATGACAGGGAACAAAATGAGGTACTCAGGTCCCAGTTGGTAATAAAAGCGTCACGTCATGCTACAATTTTTTTACTCCTTGATACAAAAGGAAAACTCACAAGGTTCTTATTTATCCATAACTAATCTACAAGAAGAACAAGTCCATTTATCTTTTAAGCCTGTTTGACTTCCACCATGTAGATTAAGCATACATTTTAACAACTATTTTAACATAGTTAAAAATGCTAGACTGCATGTAATTAACACAATTGTGACACATTGTTAAAGTCCATTTGTACAGTTTATTAAGAAACATGTTTTTCCCCAAATACCTCTTCACCTTTTCTCTCCCCACTTTTCCATGCAGGTGTCAGACTCACATACGTAAAATCTGAAGTTTTAAAATCCGAAATCCAAAATGATGAAAAATATGATTAACACTGTTTATCTGTATCTTTGCATTCAGTTCTTGTTAAATATTAAAGTGGCTTAAGGAGACCAATGCATGAAATATAAGAAGACACAAGAAAAATCATGCACACTGCATGTTGTAACTGAGTTAAAGACAAAAAAAAAAATCGGGTTTAAGATTGCTGTGTGGACTCTGTCAAATAAAATCTGAATGTTGTTGCCTGAACATTGAAACTGGATTAAACGTAATCGCTTCAGTGACTCTAAAACACATACTTAAATAATTTCACTCCTGTATTTGAAGTGGTTGTAACTCTGAGTTGAGAGACCCAGCTCAAAAATATCGACGATGTTTCTACGTCTTCTTTATATTTTGTTGCGATTAATATTTGTTTTTTCCGTTCAGATGGGAGCTGGTGGGCTCAGTGTCTCACTGCCGTGCTGGAGCCGGAGTGGCTGTCTGTTCGTCTCATGTAAGCCAGATCAGGGACGTCGGCCAGGGCTCCAGCAACGTGGCCAACTGCATGTGACCGCCAACCCACTTATTACCAGGTGACTGACTGCCAGGACACCTTCACATCTGATCACTGCACAAGCACACGACACAATGCACACGGCCGCTGAAGGAGTGGTTCGCCCAGCAACTTTATTACTGTTACCACCGTCTGAACACGAGCCTGAAACAGATTAAGGCTGATGTTCAGTTTGCACACAGTGATGGAGGAATATTAGGGAGGTTTTACTGACTTGAAATGCACATCTGACAAATCTGAAGTCTTCTCTGACAAAATGTTACATATAAGACATTTTTCTGACTCCTGCTGGTGTTAATTGCAATCAGTGATGTAGTGTTTTGTACTGTATGTTCTTCTGTTTGACTGCCTTGCTGTAGTTCTGAATTTGATTTTTTAAGGGAAAATAATAGCTGAGCCTTTTATTTAATACTAGCATGTTCAGAGTGAGAGGCGAGTTTGTGTTTAAAACTGCGAGTTTAACAGCGTTATGAACAGGGACTTTATAGCGGGCCAATATGAAAGCATTTCAAAGGTCTCTCCTTTAAGACTGCCTCTGGTTTACTCTTTAGCTCTGCAGTTGTCATCCAGAGAGATGTGATCATCATCAGTCAATCTGAAAAACGATGTCAACATGTCAAATACATTTTCAAGATTACTGTGCTGCCAAGTTAAGTGAGAGCATCTGTTGGAGCAGGTGCTTTATAGAGTTATTCTATTAGCATTTCCAACTGCAGTAAGCTGGATCGTATCCCAGCAGTTGTAGCTTATATGGATTTGCTTGTAATCATTTGTTTGAACAATCATTTTAAGGCTGATTGGGGGAAAATCAGTCACTGGTCATGACAGGTCTGAGGAATTTAACTGCTGCAAGTGTCAAGCACAAAAAAAACTGAGTCTGCTATTCTCAGAAGCTGTAGATGCAAATCCGGTTCAACTGCTCGCTGAATCCTGAGTCGCCACCTTTACCTCGACCTCGGCATGACGAATGGTTTGATGACCGCATACCTGAGAGTCGAGGACCGATCAAAGCAATACGATGCACCTCTCCAGTTCTTTTTAAGTTTTTCATTATTGTATAGAGATCTGTTCAAACTGACGGGGACGGATTTACAAATTCAAGATTTGTGTTTGATGATAGCTGGACTGTCAGAAATCCTAGTCAGAGTGCTTTCAGATGTGTATGAGATTCAGCTGAGGTTTGTCTCTGCAGATGGTTGCGTTATATTTTAATATATTTTGTATAAGATTGGTGTATCTTTGGTATTATTCTTTACTACACAATCTAATCCATTGCTGTGCACTATTTTCCTAGAATAGATGTCGGGTCTGAGTATATTTTTGTCCTAAATGGAGAATTTCATGTTATTCATGTTTGAAGATGTTTATTTAACACTCGAGCCTATTTTTGCCCTATCTAGGAAATTTTTGACAACAGTTTTGTTTTTCAAAATAGGCTGACAGAGTTTTAAACAGAAACAATGCATACAGTTTATACAAGAAATATACATATTATTGCAGTTTGTGTCCTGCTGGTATTCATACTAGTGCATATTATCAACAATATATTATCAATATTGTTGCCAACTTTGATAGTAAATGAACAAATATAGTCTTTTGTAAACTTTACTGTACTTTGTGTTCTTCCTCCTCTTGACTGCCTCCATATTTTGCTTTTTTTGACATGATATTGGTATGAATTGGTACAATAAAGTTATGTGTAAAGTTCATTGGTGGGATTTCTCTTTTTTTTCTGTTTTCCTTTATTAAATTTTGCCTTTCAGTCAGGACTGGGTCCAAAAAAACCCTTAAGAAATCAAGTTTGTGATAATACCCCTTAATGAACTTAACTGTCACTTGAGTCATGAAAAGTCACCGTCAATATTCACATCAGACTGCTGTAAACTAAAGAATTTCTGGGAGATTTTGCAGTTCATTGTCCTGCACATCTGACACTCTTCTTAGTGAAGATTCGTACATTTTTACTTTTCTGAAAAATATTAATTTCTTTGATCAAGTCAGATTGATAATCTTTTGAGTTTTCCTGATTCTGACGTGTCTGCCGAGCAATATAACGCACAAATGAGAATTTGATTTCAAATTTTGCGTTTATTGTTTTGTAACGTCCAATAAACCGAGTTAAAAAGTAACAGTTGGAGGGAGATGTGTCGCTGTATAAAGTTTATTGATATGACGGTTGATATGTGGTTGTTTATAAACTCCGTCTTCTGGACTTTGTGGTTTCACTGGGTCAAATGTGAAAATCGCACTCCTATAATCAATAAGCAAATCCAGAAGCTTGTATTGTTTACATACCCTCATTGTGTGTGTGTGTGTGTGTGTGTGTGTGTGTGTGTGTGTGTGTGTGTGTGTGTCATCAATTATTTAGTTCAAAGACTGAAATGGCAGAAATTGCATTCAATGAAATATGTTTAAATGTCTTGATCAGTAAAATACATTTTTTATTTATAAAACACGTTCAGCCACAAGTAAACTCAGAATTCTTTACTTTAAAATGCATTCAGCAAGAAAATGACATGTAGAGAAAATAATTCTCTGTTGAAATATAAAAACTAGAAACTTTTTAAGCTTGGAAAATATGTAAATGTTGCAGCGTGTTAAACATTGGTAATTTGTATTTTTGGTTATGTGAAATTCAAATGTCGTTAATTCATGTTGTGGAATCAAATACCCAACTTTTTATTTCAGTCATGTCAGTTTTATACTGTAGCAAACGACTAGGTTGGAATGTAGAAAATGAGTCAAGAGCTCAAGTGTTTGTCATCACTGTTTTACTGCTTTCAGTCTTTGGACCGTGGACAGATGCTGAAAAGAGGCGAATTAAAGAGAAGATGCTCAGAGGTCTGATAGCTAGGAGCTAGAGCACATCACACACACACACGCACACACACACACACACACATACACTGCCAGGCTCAGTGGAGTTGGAGAATAAACAAAGATATTAGGATGAGTAGACACTCCTGAAGAGGTGAACACAGAAAAATAAACATGGACAGAAGACAAAAATTGCTGCCGCAGCTGCTCAGCTTTGCTGCTCTTCTTGCGTGCGGTGAGTCTCTTTTTTTGATCAAATCTCTAGTTTTTGTGACACTTTTGATGCCTGAGAGTGAATTTAATGATTATGCTGACCATGAAAAGAACAAAGCATGAACCTGCCAGCACTGACTTGGCTTTAGTTTTGGAATCATCAAAAAAAAAGAAGTGTATCAGCTAAGGAGAACCTGCTGAAATATGAATTGAAAGTTGTACTTTTAACTGTGTTTTGATGTGAGGCAGCTGTTGAGCTCATTAATTAAATGACTACTGTATTTTTGAAGAAATTAATAAAAGTGTATGAAGCATTAGTTTTGACACAAAAATAAAGAAAAAAGGGTTTGAAAAAAAGATGTCAGATCCCACGTCACTGGGAATTAAAAAGGCTCCTGAAATTAAATTATAATTCAGCAGTAATCAAAACAGTATTTTAACTCATGGATATCACAGAAGAAGCTTTACTTTTTAGTTTTTACATAACCCAATAGTGGGGGGGGGGGGGGGTTATTATTAAAGAAATCCTTATAAATAAAGACTTGACAGAAGACAAAGAATGCTTCTGCATGCTTTATACTTGTATTATTACATTATTTAGCTGGCAGATGATTTAAGTATATATTTATTGTGTAATATTTTGTATCAGTGCTGGTCTAGTTGTTTCGGCACTGACAGCAGGTTTTTGGGATATGATGTTTGATGTTTCTAAAACCTCACTCTGCCTGGTAGCTCTTTGTTTAAGGCGGAAAACACTCAATAAACATTTAGCAGCAGTCACTTTCTACCAGTGTTAATTTTTCCTGTGGTCTTTCAACCCATTACGGATGTGCTCAAAACATGTGATTCTGTAAAAGTTGTTAAAGTCAAACATTACCCACTGACTTTGCTGGACTGTGGGTCTGTCATGGGACTTTTTATGATTGATGGGCAATCAAATGATGCACCGGCATGTGAAAGTCCACATCAACACGGCAACCTTTATTTTAACCATGAAAAGTAATCAAAGTACTTTTACTCTACTATTTAACAAACTGTAGGATGTGATCAATATATCAAACAATAATGCCGTTATAGATTTCACTACCCAAAAGTATAAAAAGCATTTTAAATGAGCTCTATCTCAGCCAGCGATAACATTGCAGTGCTGTTTACATGGTCATGCATCAATAATAATTGTCTAATCATATAATTATACAACACTGACGGCGCATTCAGACTAACACTTTTGATACTTGAATATTTTTTATTTAGGCAGTGCTTCGACCACCCTGTGGAGGAGGGCAAGTTAAAATAGGGATAAATAGTATCACAACAACAACAAAAGAGCTGCTAATGCTGCCTAAGACAACAGTAGTGTTTTTGATTTGATGTGAAGTATTTTTTTAATTTAATATATCGTGCACAGTAGCAGTATATTGTATTGTTGTGTTCTCAGCCCATTGCCAGTGTCCGCAAGGCTGGAGGGAGTATGAGGATAGGTGTTACTTTTTTTCAATTGATACAAAGTCATGGACGGATGCCAATGCATTTTGTTTGGAGCAGAACAGCAACCTGATGAGCATTCAGGACATTCACGAGAGGGTGAGACGACACAACCCAGTGTCCAGAAACAAGATTTCATGAATGTGCTCTTTTTTGTTGTTTCACACACAGTCGCGCTCATTTATTATTTTTTTTTATATCTCGTTTATATCTAGTTGTGGGTGAGGACACAAATCAGCACTGAGATCTACTGGATCGGCCTGAATGACCATGTCTCAGAAAATGTCTGGGAGTGGAGTGATGGGAGTCCTTTTATACCGTACATATCGTATGTAATACTGTTACCACTCCAGTATCAGAATAATAATTTATTTAATTTGCACAACAAGCATAAACGTGTGATAATTGTACACTCAAGTGTTTACTGACGCTTAACTAAAATAATCTCTCCTGTTTCAGATACTGGATGCAAGGCCAGCCTGATAACTGGGGTGATGATCCTGGGGAAGACTGTGGTGAGGTGGTCGGATATAACTTTGGACAGTGGAATGACGAGAACTGCAGTGTAAAGAGGAAATATATCTGCAAGCACATCAACCGTAAGTCCACCAACCAGTGTCCCATTTTTACCTGTTTTACTTTATCTAATTAAGTTCTAGAGGAATCAAATTTGTTTTATTATCTCTGCTCTGTACTAGTGGTCCATTTTCATTTTTTCATCTGTTAAAACAGGTGAAGTGTTGGCATGTTAAAAAAAGTAAAGTCTTAAGTCTTAAGTTTAAATTGGTTATTTTTGTGTCAGGTACCACTTCCTCAGGCTCAGACATACTAACAGCCACACAAGACTATGTTTTATCAAATTATTCATCACATGTGGGACTACTTATCTATATTTAAAACATATTTTCTTCTGCTCTTTAGCGAATCCTGGCCCACAGTGTGATTTAGCCAACGGCTGGAGACAGTACGGCTCTAACTGCTACAAGCTGAAGGCAGACACAAGGAAGAGTTGGTCGCAAGCCAGACATGACTGTGTGCAGGAGGGAGGGGACCTTGTGTCCATTACTTCAGCAGGAGAAGAGCAGTACATCACGGGAACCCTGGACTCATCACAATTCGACCTCTGGATTGGGTTTTCCACACTGGTGAGAGGAACTTAATGTGGCAATAACAATCTCACTTTACTATTTAATATTGGGAATGCATATGTTTGTGCATCAATGTGAAGATGAGCTTTGTTTTTCCAGAAATGCAACCAGATTTCATGTCAAGTCCAAGCAGGAAACAATCAATTCACCTGGTCTGATGCCCAAACAGTGGGGTACACAAACTGGGCTGCCAATGAACCTACAGTGTAAGTAATCATATCATGTACCTGATTTAATCTTAAATATTTATTTGTGCAATCAAGGTTTAAACAAACGTTTTCCAACAGTGACGCACAGGCCGGCACATGTTCTGCTATAATCAAAGACGAAACAGATGAATTTGGGAAATGGAAAAGCCACGTGTGCAGATATGAGCGTCCTTACATGTGCAAACGACCACTGAACAGTAAGCTGAATAGTTTTGGAAATACACAAAGATGGTATCTCTTGTCTCAGTCTTGATATCTTTATTTTCGTCATAAAAGTATAATAATGTTGAGATTCTTTGCTCTTCCCTCTAACCATCTCCTGCTGTTCCTCTAAAACTCACATCCAGCCATCTGCCCTCCTGGCTGGCTGAGCTTCTCTGGCAGTTGTTACTGGTTGGTCAGTAATATCAATCTGTTGACCACCTGGCATGAGGCCTTCACCAAGTGCTCTGATATGGGGGCCCACTTGCTGATTATAAACAGGTAGGAAAGAACCAAATGGCAAGCTTTTTGCTTTTAAATGCACACTGCTAGCACACAAATCTTCATTTACAGATAAAACGTTAAATTCATAAGCAGTAAAAGCATCCTTGCTTAATTCTATACACTCAGGGCTTTGCTGCAACAGGCTTACTTGGTCTGGTGGCTAAGTCATTTAATGTTAGCCTATTTTACATACTATATATGGTCACTTGGGGCAGTAGAACAAGCTGAAAACCAATGACATATTATTTCAAACAGCTGCCTACATCAAGCAGTCATAGAGCATTAGCACTCATTTAAAGTTGTAGTTGTGACCACCTGATCAATGTCCCCATCAACTCCTGAGGGAGATATTAGGCTCTTTAGCTGCTTCACTATGTTCCCCAGCTTAGTCGCTAACGTGGTCTGTTTGCAGTTGTTGCTGAGTATGTAACATACAGTGGGTTTATCCAAGCTTTGTTTCACTTAAAAACAGCTACCTGATGTGAGCCCGAAACAAAAGATTAAGCTAAAAGAGGCTAAAAAGTAGCTGAGCTGACATGCAGGCTTGGTGACAATTTACTTTTAATGTAAAACACAATAATCAACTTTAAATATGAATTACTTAATGAGCATGTCTTAAAGCAACTGAAGCAAATGAAGTGTTCTTCACTTGTCTCACTTGCTGTGTTTAATTACACAGAGCGAGGTGCTTGGAGAAATCTTACCCCGTCTGTCATTTTTGTTCTTTGTTTTCGTTCCTCATGTGCAGTCAAGAAGAACAGTTCTACATAAATGGGAAACTTCCAGACTTTCACCAAGTGGACATTCCTGACATTTGGATTGGTTTATCAGGTACTCTGCACGCTGTATGTTTTGATTCTCACATTTACATTAAAGGTGATGTGTGAAAATACTCATTCCATTCATTTTCTGCTCTGTGATGTTACCAGATAAGGACCAAGACGGGTTTTTCAGATGGGTGGATAAAACCCAGATTACATTTTCCAACTATGGTCCTGGCTGGCCCATAAACACTGCAAATCTCTGGGACTGTGGACAAATCTTTACAGGTAGAATCTACATTTTAAACTGACACATTCATATCTTTTCACTTGAGGTTGGCATTGCAGGACCAGCATCAGCAGAGTTCATGCTCTCTTCCAGGAAATTATGATGGCAAATGGGAAACAACCAACTGCTTCAAGAGCCTTGGTTACATCTGTGAGATGACAGGTGGACAGAACCCAAAGCCAACTTCAACTCCAGGTCAGTCAGACTTCGGGGTCCCTCTTCACGTACTGTCTAGCTAACACTGTGTAATAACTGTGTCATTGTGCTGCTTCAGATTCCCACTGCGACGGTGGATATTTGTTGTATGGGGACTTCTGCTATCAGTTTGAGACTGAGTCCGTGAAAAAATGGCAGGATGCTGAGGCTCACTGTAACACAGAGCAGGCTCACCTGGCCAGCTTCCACTCACAGGAAGAACTGAGTTTCATAGTTGGTGAGCAGCTAAGAAAACGCACTAGTTGATCTAATTACAGTGAAATAATTCATCAAGAAATAGTAGGAATGCTATATATTGTTTGACCTTTAAATTAACGTTATATTATTGTCTTTTATCTGCAGGTCACATGCCGGGGTCAGCCTGGGTGGGACTGAATGATATCAATATTGAAAACCAGTTTGTATACACCGATGGAACTCCTGCAGTAAGTGATAAAGCTATGAATATATTGTGTGATGCATAAGGCTGTAATATGATGTCAGCTTGACACCAACCATTTGAAAATAGTGGGATTCTTGGGATGACCCTGTCCTTTTCTGAATGTTTCAGGATGCCAAAATGCTGCAGTATGATTGATTGATTGATTGATACTTTTATTGTCAGAACAAGTCTGAAATTTGTCTTGCGTCATAGCAGCTCCATTTGC
>JBBPCS010000729.1:3731931-3746164 GCA_037974645.1 Hollardia meadi
TTAACGTGCATTTGATCTGGGATTAAGCTCCACATTTAATTTTAAGATTGACTGGTGCACAAAAGAGTTTTTCAGTCCAACCCTATTAAATCGTGAGACGCTGTATCTCCGGTTGGTAACAATCTGTATTCACTTTTCAGGACATGGCTTGGATTAGAAACAATGGTGTTAGCCAGTCTTGATATGTTATTGTGGTAGGCTGATTCATAGAGTTTCTCCAAAGGTTGGCCTACAATCATGGAAAGATACAATCATGAGCAGATTTTCATTTGGTGGAGCAGTTTTGACTTCAGAGCAGTGGACAAACACTTGTACCATGTAGTATTACAGTACTCTAGAACACTCATAATCACAGAAGTAAAAAACAAAACAAGAATTTGTCTACTCGCCCCAAAAGATCTAAGCCGGCGGAGAAAATAAATTCTTTGTTTTGTTTTTTACTTCTGTGATTATGAGTGTTCTAGAGTACTGTAATACTTCTGTAATAGACAAGTTCAATGTGATCTTTCCATGATAATTGATGGTCAATCATGACAACCAAGTATTTATATGAAAATACCAGCTTAATTTTTTCATTATGGATAACAATAGAAACTTAATGAGAGTCAGACAGTGAGCTGAATACAATCTCTTCCGTTTTCTTTGTTTATCTCAAGAGCATTATTATCACTCCACTCAAGCACTTTGTTCACGCCATTTTGGTGCAGCCCGGGGTTGTCTGAGTCGTTTAACAAAGATATTAAAACTGTGTCATCAGAATACTTTAGAATATAAATAATAATAAAATAATAAAAGAATAGCTGAACTCACGCAACCCTGGGGAGCCCCAACATTGGTTATGATTGGCAGATGAAAGGGTTTTGTTCACCTTAACAATCTGGACTCTGTTCGTGAGGAAAGAGGCATACCAATGAATCAAATAGGGATTTAGTCCCCGCTGAACCATTTTTGATACCAAAAAGTCGGCTTGTATCGTATTGAAAGTGGACGAAAAATCTAAAAAGAGGGCTCTTGCATAGGTGTTTGGTTTATCTAAATGCTTAGAAACGATATGAACCAGAGTGGCAACAGCATCTTCTGTACCACACCCCTGCTTATATACAAATTGGTATGGATGAAGTTTATCTTTTGTTGTACTGACAAGATATTGGAGCAGAATTCTTTCTAGAGATTTCATATTCACTGAGGTAAGAGCCATTGGTCGAAAATCCTTAGGTTCTCTTGGACACGGAATTTTGGATAATGGTTTTATGTAAGATGTTTTCCATGACAGAGGAACAGTGCGTGTGTCTACAGAGGCCTGAAAAATTGGTTGCCGCACTGGAGCCAGCTCGTTTGCAAAGTTCTTCAAAAGAAAAGAAAAATGTAGTATAGTATGTAAGTATGACTGTGAAGCTGCTCATGTTAAAGCAACATTTCAGTGCGGGCTGTTTTTGTCTTCTCTCAGGACTTCCTCCCATGGGGGCCCAACCAGCCCGACAACTGGCAGGACAACGAGGACTGTGTGCACATCAGAGGGATGCAACACCATGAACCTGGGAAACTCAATGATGATTTCTGCACCTCCACCTTGGAATTTATCTGCAAAAAAGGTTTGATACACTGTATATTTCATATTCATATTTCTCTTGTTTTGTATTCATACTGTATTTGTCTTTTCTCTCCATAGCCAAGGGACAAGGACCTCCACCCCAGCCTCCAACATCTGGACCAGGTTAACTTAATGCTGATCATTACACTGCAAGCATGAGCTGAATATATGTGTGTTTATCTGGATATGAACTGTATTGGGTTGCGTTTGTTGCAGGATGGAATGAGAAATGCGGTTCTTGGACGTCTGACCCTTTTAACGACTACTGCTACCTGTTTAACTACCTGTCGATGAGGACGTGGGCAGAGGCTCGAGCCGACTGTGTCAACCAGGGAGGAGACCTCATCAGCATCACCGATCCCTTTGAACAGGCCTTCATACAAGGTGTGACCTTTTACATCTTTACTCCAATGTTCTGACATGAACTTTATTCTGTTACTGTTTATAATATATCCATTTGTTTGTTTTGTTTTGTGATTATTTGAGTATATCAACAGGGGGATGCATAATAGTTCAGCTGAATACATGAACAAACGCAATTTGAAGAACTATATTACATCATGCTGCATGTACCAATTATGTCTCAAATTCCACAGCGTATCAGGGCCACTGTTAGTTTTACGTGGAGTTATAGGTTTCACCAATAAGGACATTATTCTTATACATCCTTTTTTTCTTGACTGCTGTCTTGTAAATTATCTTTATTGTTTTTGAAATGTTACATGTTTTCTCGAAATCTCTGCTTGTTTTCTTCCTAAAAGTGTCCCTTACAATTTGTCGTAAATCAAAATACAGAGTTCAATATACAATATACTATACTTCTATATACTTTTATGGTTGCTTTAAAGTCACAACGTGTGAAAATTGGTCTATGTGTTGCTATCTTTCTTTTTTTATACGACCACTGGGGGCACCACAGGTGATTTTTCTGCCCGCAGTGCCTTTAAAGAGTAACTTAACATCGACTGAAAATCTTGTTTAGCTTCTCACTTTGCTGCAGTGATGTAAAGGTGTACTCCAGGACACTGTGACATCACTGTTAGGCGTGGTTACAGGTGCAACAGAGTTCACTTCTGATGCCTCTGCTTTTCAGCCTGGTCTTTCAGCTCTTTACGATATAAAGTCCTTAATTTGTATATTTGTTCCCACATTCTTTCTCTATTAATGAACTTGAGCATTTTGTTGTTTCCTCTCAGGTGTGATCCAGCAGAGTCCCACAGGTATCTCTCTGTGGATGGGCGGTCATGACTCTGTCACTGAAGGCGGCTGGGAGTGGATGGATGGTTCTCCTTTCAGATACATCCGCTGGAATGCAGGTTCATTTAAAGCCAAATATATTCTGCATGATTTCTGTGAGAATGCATTCAGGAAAAAAAAGAGCAATTTGCGAAGGAAGGAAGGCCACGGAAGTCAAGTTCAACTCACAATCTCAGCTAAATGAGCTGATCTAAAAGCCAGCCACGTCAGCTGATGGCTCAGCTGATTCTCTTCTATGCATTCAATTGGCAAATCTCATACCGGGCGCAGGTATATAAGCTGTTATGACCTGGCTACTCTTTCTATTTCGTCTGCAAGCCGCTTTGCAACCCACCTTGCTGCTGCAAGTGGAAGGGCAGGGAGCTCCCAGAACAAAGCCGTACCGCCAAATATAACTTCATGGAAATCTAAGTTTCTTTGACTATAGTGGTCCTGACTGAAATAAGGATTGTCTTCTAAAAAAATGTAAATTCCCTCTGTTGGCCTCATCTTTCCTCACAGGTAACCCAGACGACTATTACGGTGAAGACTGTCTGTCTATACTTATTAACAGCGGCTACTGGAACGACGACAACTGCGAATACAAAAGGGGATACATCTGCAAGCGGAGAGGTGAGATATCTTGCTTTAATTGTTGTTGTTGACACCTGCAAACAGAAGACAATATTTAGGGTGCTGATACATATTGGTAACGCCACACTCATGTTTCCTCTTTCAGGAAAAACACCTGAGCCTCCTCCACCTCATGATGGTAACGATACCTCGCTATATGACACGGCAAAACCGAATACGAACGTTCATTCATGATCAGTTATATTTTCACTGCAGCCACAGATCTACATATGACATGAAACAGTGATTAATTTGTGGTCAAGTAAACACTTGACATGTCGATCCTTTCTGCTGCAGGTTTCATGACGGCGCTTGTGTGTCAGGACTCATCTGCTGTCCTTCACTGTCCTGAGGAAAGCGTAATTAACATTCAGTCGGCTTTCTACGGACGAAAGAGTGATGAAATCTGTCCCCATCTGGATGGATCAGAAGGTGGTGCTGCACAGCCACTCAAAAAAAAAAAAAGATTAATTGATTAACAAAATGCTTCTTTATAATCATCTGCAATAACATGTCACATTTGTTTATAATGTAAATCATATCAAATCAAATCAATACATAAATATTGATCTTGACCAGAAGATAATCACTGTTCTGTAGGGAGCTGCACAGTGGAAGGTATCCTTCCTTTCTACAGAAAGATATGTGACAACCGTCCCTTCTGCTTTGCGTACGCCCATGCGGAGGTGGACCCCTGTCCCACGGTTTCCAAGTATCTTGAGATCGTCTACAGTTGTGAACAAAAAGGTGGGCTCTTCTTCTTGTTCCGATTTATTTTACCATTTTACTAAAATCCAACCTCTGTGTCTCCTGGGTTATCACAGAATACTCCTGAATCAGTGCAATCACAGTTGAAGGCGTTGTTTTGTCATTTGGCTGCTCACAGTGTGTCTGCACGGCCTCGGTGTCGAAGACGGGAACATCACAGACTCCCAGCTCTCTGCTTCCTCCTCCATTGGTTTCTTCACTCCCGATAAAGCCCGTCTGAATGGAAATTCCTGCTGGATGCCTTCAGGAAGCGGTACGTCCCAACCAGAACGGTCACACATGTAACATCATTTTTTAATCTGTGGTTAAAGGTAAAGAATTTTGATGTTGAATTTGTATCCTCACTTTAACCTCACACTACATCCACTGTCCCCTCCTCCAGCGACCTCAAGCTGGATCCAGGTAAACCTGGGCCAGACCAGAAAAGTAACAGGAATAGTAATCCAGGGTTGTCCTCAAGGTGACCACTGGCTCACCAAATTTAAGCTCCAGCACAGTATGGACGGAGCAACCTGGACTGACTATACTACTGACGGGGCGGTGAGTGAATAGATACCTGCCACACTTAAACATTGCCAAGAGGTCACCAACTTTGCGGTTCAAAGACAACAGCTGAAAAGTCATTGGGGATTTCCTTGATTTCCAGTTTTTGCCAGGCTCAACAGACAGAAACACTCCTGACACTCAGCTACTGGGTACACCCGTGTCAGCGCAGTATGTCCGCATCCTCCCAGTGGAGTTCAACAGTCAGGCAGGCCTTCGCTTTGATGTCTTAGGGTGCACACCGGACTGTAAGGAAGCCACTTTACCAGTGTTACATATCTACTTCCAATTTCCAAAAATTCTGTTTTATTATCAGTGAAGATGATGCCGTTGTGTGCTTCCACAAATGATGGTCAATAATGAAAACTTGTGGTTCAACAGATGCAATCACATGCGCCAATAAGCCCAACTTCAACTCTGCCAATGATAAAATGACGTGAGTGAAAACTGTAATTTTTATTTTTTACACACATTACACTGCATACTTTATCTACCGTTCGGATTTTGTGTTTTTTATATATTTTCATTCATCATGCACGCTGATGCTTGTGATTCTCATGTGTCTTTCAGTGTCCACTGTCCTGCAGGCTGTGCCCAGGCAGACTACATAGTGTACGGCACTACAGAATACCGTGGGGTGTGTGAACGTATTGTCTTATCTGTATCACAACTTCTGTACAGTGTTGAAGGAAAGATTTTGTTTTTTAAAAAGTGAATATACAAATATCTCTCTGCTCTGCCTCCTCTAAAAGGACTCAAACATCTGTGCTGCAGCTATCCATGCTGGAGTGACACTGAATGAAATAGGAGGAGATTGTACTTTGCTGAAAGCTGCAGGACAGGACTTCTATGCCGGCTCCACCAGGAATGGCATCACTTCACGACAGTAAGTAGCTGCGTTTCAATCTAAATCCTTTTTTCCTTGTGTGGTGCAACAGTCCTGGGAGGCTAATTCAATTCATCAATCTTTATTGTACAGATATGATGGAAACTATGATGTGTCTTACACTTTTGCTGATGGGGGTGAGTTGAGCTGCTTTTATAATCCCTTGAATTAGAAGATTTTTTGTTTTTCACTGTGTGCAAGTGTATTTTTCAATCATGGTATTTGCACTGGTTGCTTCTCTCCTACAGAGCTGAGGTGTTCAGGGCCTGACTGGTATGAGTTTGGAGACTTCTGCTACAAACCTTTTGGAGACAAAAAGACATGGCGCACTGCCCAGGAAACCTGCAGGGGTCTGGGGGCCGAACTCGTATCCATCCTCTCGATGACAGAGCAGAGCTGGCTGGAAAGCTACCTGTACATGGGTATGGTATTTAGAGAAACAGGAGGTGGAAGGTGGATTAATGATGGAGAAAGTCAGAAAGTAGATAAAAGGTTGTTTAGGTAACACTTAAAATCAACTCCTACGTACAAGATTCAGAGGTATTGGTTCAATTTTGTACTGACAAAGTTTGTCTTAGGTTTAATGTTGATAAAATATTATGTTATTCTGTATTTAGTTTAGTACAGTGTCATTTTTAATTGAGCAAAACTGAAATCTGAATCAAATAATTTGGTTTTTGTTTGCAGAGATAGAGAAAAGAAAAAGCACATGGAAAAAGTACCCAAGTCATGTTTTGATGAATAGAAATTAGTAAAATTTGTTGAATATGTTTTTTGGTCCTTTGCAGCCACCAGTGACGTGTGGACTGGTCTGAATGACCTTGTTGTGCCTGGTATGTTCACCTGGGCGGACGAACACATAGTGACGTTCACTTACTGGGCTCCAGGGCAACCAAACAACCACGATCAGTTCAATGAAGACTGTGTCGAGATGTTGTACCAGGTGAGAGGAAAGGAAAAAAACAGCCTTACACACTAGTGAAATGCATTTTATGCTACAAAGACAAAATTTGACCAATGTGCAACCTGCATGGAAAAATCCAAGCTGTGCATATTATCAATTCTTTGCAGTGAAATGTGGTCATTTTGATGTTAATTTCATCTCTGCTCCAGACTGGCCGATGGAACGACGTGTCCTGTGCAGAACTCAATACTTACATATGCAAAATGCCCAAAGCACATTACCCAATGCCCTCTGTAAAACCCACTGTGTACGGATGCCCTCAGGTAGGAAAAAAAATTCTAACATTAATTTTTCTGTTTTCTTTTCAAGCTTCAAGCCATGATGCATCTTGAAAGAGATTTACAGTGCATGTTGTGTAACGAGATAGTCACTACCATACCCTCACCTCTGTTATATATGTCAGGGCTGGAATGCATACGGCTACTCCTGCTACTGGATGGAGGAGACCACCAGGAGCTGGTCAGATGCTAAGGACTTCTGTAAAGAGCAGGACAGCTTCTTGCTGCACATCGGAGACATGTGAGTAACACAAAGTCATTCAACTAGCAGAGATGTTAACATGAAGAAACCTGTATTAGAGCTAATAACTTCACATTACAGATTCTGAATCCCGATCGTTCAGATTTTGGAGTTCATACTGCATGTGCTTTAAGTCTCTCCAGTGTTTTACTGTAACATATCCAGTTTTCCACACACAGCTTTGCCTTTAATCTCTCAAGACTCATTGCCATTCAATTTTATACAGACATTCACAGAAGATGGATCCAACTCACATTTGTGATCCCTTGATTTTTCCTTGCCCTCACCCTTTATGGATGTGTGTGATTAAATGCTATTGTGATGTTGCCTTGTCACTGCAGAAAATAATTTGCCACATATCCAAACTGTAAATTGAAAAACAAACCCTGGATGAATTAATAATGGGGCAGATTTAGCATCTTAAAAATGTGTGTTATCATAATGTAGCGGTCTGGTTGGCTAGAATGTTTGATTTACCGGTCGATCTGTGTTTCACTGCAGCTATGAGCAGTCACATTTTACAGTGGAACTGTCGGGAAAGACTGGTTTGTGGTGGATTGGCCTGCGTGCTCATGGAGGAACAGCTGGAGGGGTGGACTACATCTGGGACAACGGCTCACCTCTCACCTTCACTCACTGGGACAAAGACCAGCCAGGTACAGACCTAACACTGACACTAATATCAGCTGGACAGGATCATATATATACACCCTGGAAAACACCAACGCCCTTTTGTCTCTAGATATCGGGGATGGTACTTGTGTGGCAATGACAGCAGGTCAGATTGGTGGTTTCTGGGATGACAAGCAGTGCTCAGAGAAATACGGCTTCATCTGTGAGAAACCCAGGCCAGACATCACCCCACCCACCAAACCCCCGACTCCTCCTCCAGCACAGGGTTGTGCAACTGGCTGGACGGCTCTGCCGCACTTCAGAAACTGTTACAAGGTATAGAGTCAGCAGCCAATGAAATGACTAAAACCTTGGGTCTTTGCAGTGGCCGTCAGGTTAGTAGACAATTGTCTAGATCTGAATGATGGGCTGATTCATTGCAGCTCTTCCACAATGTGGACTGGTCCATGAAGAAGAGCTGGGGAGCAGCACATGAAGACTGTGTCGCAAGAGGAGCTAATCTGGTCAGCATCCACAGTCAGGAGGAGGAGGAGTTCCTGTCTCTGTACAGCAAAGCCAGCAGCAAGTGGATCGGCCTCAAGCACAATCCCACAGAAGGAGGTGAGTAGAATGTATGTTTTAAAGGGTGGACCCTGGTGGAAGGAAACCCCTCTTATTATTCTCAATACCTCATTATTCCGATCACGTAGGCTATTCTTGGAGCGATGGCACACCTCTCGCTCACACCAACTGGGGTCCCGGGGAGCCCAACAACCACGAGGGCCGCGAGGAGTGTGTAGAGATGGTGAGCAGCACCAATGGGACCTACTCCTGGTGGAACGATCTCAACTGTGACGCACATCAGGACTGGATATGCAAGATTGCTAAAGGAAAGAACCCCATCCTGCCCCCAGTGCCCCCACCTCCTGTGCCAGGTACACTGTCCCCACAATGCACCTGTTTAACCTGCATGAACAAGTCATGTTTTTGTTTTGCCAGTGCCAGAGCAGTTAAGAAAGCCAATATAGAGCTGATGTAAGAGAGATTTCTGCAGGCAAGTTTGAAACTTTCTTTGATACGACATGTTTGGGAATATTTCTCTTGAAAAATGGGTTTGAGTGGTCAAATAATACAAATAATATTGTGTGGCAAAAATAAGTTAATTCCTATTCATTATTATAAAATTATATAGAAATATTGTTCTTCATTATTATACTATTATAAGGAAAATAACAATATTATTGGATATCATTTTTAAATCCACAGGCTGAGCAGTGCTCAAACAAATGCTTAATAAATATATGAATGATAAATAAATTAAGTAATTTAAATTGATGAATTTAATACATTAATCTATTAATGAATAATTACATATGGTAAACAAAATAAAGCCACAATACACTTTGACACCTGAAGTACTAGCTTAAAAGACAGATTTCAGAATGTGCAGTTACACACAAAGCTAAATAAAAACTTTATTACAGTAACAGAAGTAATAGCTACTGCCACAAAATCTCTATTTACTATATAGTGCATTATATTGACCCTCTGCCATTATATTTGATTGTCTGACTTCCTGTGTCAAATTTATTCACTATATACTAGTGCCTTTAAAAACATTTGAAATGGAACGAAAAAATAGTGCACATAGTATGTACACCACGTTCTGCTTACAATCCCACAATGCAATGCTTTACAAATTTACTCTCAGAGATGACGCAAAATGACGATAAACGATAAGTGAAGGAAATCTTAATTCACTGCTTAAATAGAGTAAATTAGATACCTCATGTTAATTTGGTTAAAACACATGCAAAGTGGAAGCATGTGGTGTAGATTAGGCTTTTTGTGAATCACCCTATCTGGAAACACTGTATCATGAGCTGATGGGTTTGTTTTCTCAGCTCCTGACTGCGGCACGAACCCTGGCTGGAGGAAGAACAACAACATCTGCTACTACTACAACGACACCGACATAGTGGACTTCCACACGGCTGTGAGTCGCTGCTACGCTGAGAAGGCCTCGCTCGTCTCCATCCTCAACCAAAACGAACAGGCATACGTGAACAGCATGGTATGCCTTTTGTTGTCTTCTTTACACTAGAACATGCTGTGATATGCTACAGTGAAACATGTTTGTGTCATGATGTCCCGCTCTTCCAGGTGGGGACCGGCCAGGTTACTGCAGCTTGGATCGGAATGATGATGCTCGGCATTGCAAGTGGAGAATACAAGTATGTGTGTTTCTAAGTGGAAAAATAGCCCCAATTTAGATTTCACTTTTTTTTCCTAATATTGCAGCTCAGTTTTTTTTATGTTGACAGGTGTTTAATTAGATGTTGTTGCAGACAAATCTGCTTAATATATAGTGAATAATGAAAGGACATTATGACAGCACCCACAGTGAATTTAGTAGGTTATGAAAGCATCTAATGAATCAAAACTGGAAGTTCTACATTTAAATATAAACTTTTTGGATTTTATATGAGCCACTAATTTAATATCAATAGAAAAACTCCAAAACAATTCAAGCCTTGATGTTCTGGTTTGCTGCTGAGAAATCTGTAGATTGTGTAACAGCACAATGTACACTCTGCTCCAGAGAGGATTTTCTTTATGATGTGCACACAAAAGGTCAGTGCCACGGTTTCTCTGTTTTACCTGCACAGGTGGCTGGACAACTCCCCCGTGACCTACACTCACTGGGGTCCGGGTGAACCCAACAATGCCAATGGGGAGGAACAGTGCGTTCAGATGAACAGACATCAAGGTACTGAAATTCCGCTCATCGTAGCCATATAGATCCATTTACTCATTGTGCACCTAATGGATTCACTGGTGGTTATATTGACGATGAACTCCGGCTTGTTAAGGTGGATGGAATGATGCCAACTGTGGTTGGGCTGGAGCAGGTTACGTCTGTAAGAAGTACCCCGGAGATATCCACACCCCTCCTCCACCCACACAGCCCTGGGAGGGGAACTGCCCTGCAGGTAGCACGCACTTTTTAAATATGCATAAAACAGTTATACATTTTTTATTCTTTATTAAATATGCAGATTATGTTATGCTCTATGTTATTATTGTCAAAACATGGCATGAAAAGACTAAAACCAACATAGTCGGTTCGTTCGTCTGTGCCACAGACTTTCATTGTGTACAGTGTTACAGTGTTATTGACATTTTCCTTCATTAGGATGAACACACACGATAGTTTATATAGTCAATCCCAAACACACAGGACACACCATCCTACTGCTGGAAATACTCACTAGAGCACCAAATGTGTATTAATCTGCAGTTAAAAAATAGTCCCCAACAAATCACGTTGTTACACCTGTTTTGAGTCGTGTTTGCTAAAAGCCACAGTGACCAGCTGTTGTTTAAACATGAAAACATATGTTTATGACATGTTTTAATAATTAACATCGTCGGTCGGAACAAATGTATTTGGAGAGCCACAGACAGGCTGTGGAAGTCGGACAGTACTGAGATTTGGGATTTGTTGACAGGTTAGAATGTCTCAAGCCTTATTCTTTAAAATAGCATCTGAAATCAAACCAACAGGAAAAATATGCTACTTTCACTGTTGAAACTTGTGTAATCTACTGCAAACTGAATTAAATATACTTCACCCTGCCCTTCATATTATTTGTAGCTATTTTAGCAGATATTTTTCTATATAGTTTACACCATTGTGACTGTTTAACCAATATTCCAGAAAATGTACAGCATAACATATATAAATATCACAATATAAAGTTATATATACCATTGGTATTCTTTGTTGTTAGTTGTGCTGCTTTACCCATTTCTTAATATTATTACTGCATATTTGGTGGGTTTGCTAGCACAGTACAACACTAACAGTGGTTTATTTAACACACTCAAATACATGTATGCAGCAATCAAGCTTTAGATGATTCTAAAATGTAACTGTCCATGAAATGTGATGCAACCTACTGTATTTTCCTTCCTTCCCTCCAGGCTGGATGCGTTTCAAGGATAAGTGCTTCATGTTCAAAGGGAAGAAAGACGACATCAAAGCCAACTGGTCTTATGCTCGGAGTTGGTGCAGAGAACAAGGAGGAGAGCTGGCAATTATTGATGACCAGTATGAGAACGGTGAGCTAAAAACTATGGGAATTAAAACAGGCCCAAAGAGACAGCTCTTTATATTTTGATCCTCTCCCTTCAGACTTTGTGTCGAGTTACCTGAGGGACCTGGTGCTCCCTTCGTGGATCGGCCTGTCAGATCTCTTGGTAGAGAATCAGTATGGCTGGAGTGACGGGGTCAGCCCTGTGCTGTACACCAACTGGAATGACAAGGAGCCCAACAACGCAGGAGGAGCGGTGAGGATACTTAACTTACACTATATATGGAGCAAAGTAGGCAGCACTAAAACCCACACACTGCTTAAAAAACTTGCGTTTATCGTTAGATTGCTTGAATCTTTCTTGATGTCTTCGACAGGAACACTGTGTGGCCATAGCTCACAACCACCTGGTGAGTGGCAAGTGGAACGATGACGCCTGTCATAAGAATCACAGCTTCGTCTGCTACAGGAAGAAATGTCAGTAAACACTCCCGTTGTTCTTTCTGCTCAAATATCATTCATTTCCTTTCATTAACAGAGACATTTCAGACACAATCGCTGTTCACGCCTTACTTAATCTCTCCATCTGCTTCCACACCAGCGAGCAGCGTCGACCCTCCACCCCCAACCAAGAGCCCCTGCCCGGATGGCTACATCTCCTGGTTCCTGAACTGCTACAAGTTGGTGGAGCAGCCGGCGACTTGGGATGCAGCTCAGGCGGACTGCATGCAGCAGGGAGGCAACTTGGCCAGCATCGACATGAGCTACGACCAGGCCTTCGTTGCCGGAGTGGTCCTGCAGGGCATGGACGCATGGATCGGATTCAGACGCAAGGTGCTGACCGGGGAGGGGTTAGACACTAAACCAGCAAAAACTGCCTTATTTACTCAGAATTTAACACTCAAAAACTAATCTCAGGTTAGAGCAACCAACTGACTGTCAGTATAATCAGTCCAGCATTCAAAATCCTAAAGTAAAAGTACAGAAGTATAATCAGCAAAATGTAGTAGTTCTGCAGAAAATGGTCCCTATGATAGCCTATATTATTATACAGGACATTATTAGATTGTTAATACTGATTCATCAATTAGTGACTTATAGCTGTTTGAGGTGGTGTTATTTTAACTGCTTTGTATATACAGTAGTGAAATAGTTTAGTCCAGTGGTTCCCAACATGGGGGTCGGGATGCCTCCAAAGGGTCACAACAGAAATCTGTGGGGTCATGATATGATTGATGAGGTAGCAAAGAAGAAAAAATTTTATTTATTTTTTTGTGAAATAGTGTGAAGAGACGACAAACTACACACAGTTTTTGTAAAGAGTCATAGATGTACTCTTTATACGAGTATAAAGTAGCAGAAAATGTTAATACTCAAGTTAAATAACCAAAACAAAGTAAGAAGTCGGTTGAGAAAGTTCGTAAAGAAATTTGTATTTTCTTGTGATGCAGGACGACGGCTCCTACATGTGGACAGATGGCTGGCCAGTTTTCTTCACTCACTGGGGACCAGGAGAGCCCAGTAATATAAAGGATGAGGGCTGTGTAGTTATGCATGGTTCAAAATATTTCCACGGGACCTGGAACGACACCAGGTGTGACATAGCTAAACCCTACATCTGTAAGATCTCCTCAGGTATGTAGCACAAACTGAACTGACTTCTGCTTCTTTTCTGCCTTTTATTCCATAATCTCTGGTCTTGTCTGTTAGCCCCATGATGAAGCTTTATGTTACACACAAAAAAAGCTTCATTTATAGTCTAAACCAGCCCTATTCAACTGGCGGCCGTGGGCCAACTTCGGCCCGCCAATCAGTTCCGTTTACAAATAAATAAGGGATAGTTCGGGTTGTGAGATACTTGTGCATAGTCAGTGTGTTACATACAGTAGGCTACTGAGCTGAGCACTGTCTACTGAGTGACAGCGCGCTGCCTGTTGAGAGAGAGACGGGTGAACGGGGACAGCAGAGAAAACAGATTTTAGCCACTTAACAAAAGGCTCAACTAATAAAAATCTAAGCCAGTTTAAGTGTACGCTATCTAAAGAGTATGTTCACCACTTTACCTTGCTGTCAAACAGCCTTTTCCAACAGCTCGCAGGACAGGGGAGCTAAAATCGCTGTTTTTCCTCAATGGAATCTGGTGTGGGATGCGAACATAAACTTCACTTTCCTGTCGGAAAAAGCTGTTTGACGGCAAATCTGTTTTTCTCTGATGTCCCCGTTAACCGCGATACATTCACGCGAATAACGGACATTTTGCCAAAAATAAATCCTTCAAACCAGCAGAGCACTCCTGTGCTGTCAGTCAGAGCCAATCACAAGAATACATGTGTTTCAAATATGTGTTTACTTTTGAGGCTATATCACAGCTTATGTTACAAAGA
>JBBPCS010000729.1:3746264-3774532 GCA_037974645.1 Hollardia meadi
TACATACATGATGAGAATAACAGCTCAGGGAAATGTCCGGCCCCCGGGCCCTTAGCTTTCTGAAAATGTGGCCCCCTAATATAGTTGAATAGCCCTGGTCTAAAACTTATGTAACCTCACAGAGACACCACCGCCGACTCCCACCCCCGGCAATGGGAAGTGTCTGCCATTCTGGGCACCCTACGGCCGCTACTGTTACTACGTGTACAACGAACAGCAGGGTTTCTCTTGGCCGGACTCCCGACACTACTGTCAGTCGATCAGGGCAGAGTTGGCGTCAATTCACAGCAGGGCGGAGGTGGAGTTCATCAGGAACCTCAACTACACCAAAAAACACAACATCTGGATCGGCCTCACCAGGGACAACAACTGTGAGTGTAGACAAAAGAACAACATCAGTGTTTGTTTAAAATATATCCATATGCGCACCAACCTTTTTGATGCTGGAACCCTGTATGTTTGATTTTCTAGTTGGCTGGGCCTGGACAGATAAGACGTCTCTGGGCTTCCTCAACTGGGCTCCGGGAGAGCCCAATGCAGCGTTCCACCCTGGGGAAGTGGCCGAAGAGAACTGCGTGGAGATGTACCTCGACGGACGCTGGAATGACAACAACTGCCTGCAGAAGAGAGGCTTCGTATGCCGACACCGCCAGTGTAAGGACTTTTAATATTATTTTGATATTCTGATACATTTCTGCAGATTTCATTTTGGCTTCCAAAGATTAACACCTCTATGTGAAACTCAGACCATACAACAGATGATGGTGGTAATCCAGTTATTCCCACTGATGGTCCCACAGTTGGTCCCACTGATGGTCCACAAATCAACAGTAAGTGCAATTTTTTTTTTTTTTTACGTTTTGAGCGTTACATTTGGGCCTGCTGACATTTTATCATTTATAGCAATTCTAGCTGCACTGCCAGCATGGCTAATGTCGGTCGGATGTATCGCCATTGAATTTTGTTCAGACATTCTTGGTACTCAGATGAAGAATCCTACTCACTTTGTCTCTAGTGCCCCCAGCAGGTCAAAGTTCTGGTTCACATTTGTGGTTTTGAATTAAATATCTCAACAAGTGTTGGATGGACTGCCCAGAAATTTGCAGACATTCATGCCCTCCTCAGAATGATTTATTATAGCTTTGGTGCTCCTTTTTGTCTCCTTTTTTGGTTTATGATCAAATACCTACAAAACTAATTACATTTCCATCAACCTTAGCTAGACTTTGAGTTTATTACTAATCAACAAATGTTAGCATTGTTATTTAATGTTTGCATGCTGATGTTAGCGTTTCACTCCAAGTCTCACTGAAAAGTCAATTTTATTTTGCCCAAATACCGCCTCACAGAGCCACTAACACATCTTAGTACCTTCATTGAGAATTTTTTTTTTACCTTCCACTTCTCTTTTCCAGCATATGCAGCTGTCAAACAAATGTAGACGTGAAACCAATGAGATGTTTGGAGCTTTGGAGAAATTGGAATACATCAATTTAAATTAAAAATATGTTAAACAGCCATGTTGACACATCCGTGTTCCTGCATCTCTGTTTGTACAGATGGAGGGGTGATAGCTGGCGCTGTCATTGCGGCCATTTTGATTTCCGTCCTGATCGCTGGACTGCTGTACTATATCTTCAGAGTCCGGGGATATAAACTGAGCGGCTTGAGCCTGCCAACAAAAACGACAAATCATATTGATGTGGTGAGTTATTGATTAGTCAGATGTGGTTGGGTGTGAACACATGGTTGAGTTTTTATGGTGGTATAAATACTAAGTCGTGTCATTCTTCTGTTGCAGCCTGCTTTCACCAACCCCAACTTCGCAGGAGAATCAGACACATAAACCGTTATTCAGGTTTTGTACAGTACATCGAATTTGATACTTTTTTTTAACAAATCAGGGATAATGTAGTTTATAAGTCTCCAGAGTTTTTTAAGATTTAACTCTTGTAAATATTGTAATAATTAATAAAAATAAGATGTATTAAAAGGTGAAACTTCATTTTCCTGTGTTGCACTTACATGTCTGAAGTGCAACAGTTATTTTATAATGTTTAAAGCAATCGTGATACATGGCGAGAGGAATTAAGGAATGTTGTTCACGTCATTTACCGACCTTTCCCACCAAATGTCAAATTGTGTGATTCTTGTCTTTGAAAATATAAGATTAAACAACAATAAACTAATTTTCAGTGTTTATTCATCTCTGTACACTGCAACACAAATTCTTTACATATGTCACAAAAGGAAAAAAAAGCATCCTTCAAATTTCTCCAGTAAATAATCATTTGGACATGAAGTGTAAACTTGTTGCAGAGAAATTCATAGATGAAGCACCAACAATCGAGGATGATGGAAATATAGCCACAGGTTGGAAAAGATAAGAACATCAACAAACAGTTGAAGTTGCACATTTTATGACGGTTGAATGCCAAAATTCCTCACGAGCAGCGTAGACATCCGTGATAAGAAACTCTAAAGATCATTTCTATAGCAGCCTGCTGATGATCTGTACATAAAAATAATCCCAAATGCCATGGCACCATAGTCCTCGCTCCTTACTTAAAAAATATCATTTATGTGAGAAAATAAAGTTAGGAACACATTGTGATCCTTGCTTAGCCCTTTTATTGTGCACAGACACACCAACTGAATTAACATATAGACACAGTTCAAAACCCAACAGTTCTCAACAAATCTAAAGCAATGTTTCTTTTGCCGCATCACCATTTCATCCTGATTAATTTTGTGTCCCATTGTGAATCAATAAGAAGCTGTGATGTCAACACCTTACTAAAAAAAATTTGAGCCAACAAAACTGATGCTTCATTTCTTAGAATCAAAGTTACCATAAACAAGAGTAAAGTCTAGCACCGTCCTGCCGGTCTCAGGAACATGGTCTTTTGTCCAACAATGCACTGAAATCAACTACAAATGTATACTCAAAATCTTTAGTAAGCTATAGTTTGGCCATTTATTCCACTCCCACAGATCTAGTAAACATTTTTCCAACTCAACATTTGCTACTCAACAAAAGTGTGGGAAACGCAGAAAAAAGCAGCTTACTGGTGCAAAAACAGATAAAGGGAACACTACTTTAGTTTCATATCTGTTGAAAGATAACTCAAATTAATGGCCAGTGTTAATCACTACATCCACCACTTTACCCCAAGGAAAGTCTCGGATGTAAAAATGATTCCCCCTATTACTGCTCTTGCAAGTAGTTCTAGACAAGAAACCTTCATCAGTAAGATGTTTAATTTACTTTGACGCTAGGAGGAGGAGGCACACGTGGAATACAGGACGAGAATAAAATCTGGTCTGCTTTTATCTGACAAACTTAGTCACCGCTTGTCTTCATCGGCCAGAGAAAGAGGACAGCCATATAACCTCTGCAACGACCCTGAGCTGCAACCATCATTAACAAAATGTGACTTGTGACAATCAAATAATCAGTTTCCAAAGAGTCGAGACACAAACCAGCTTCTTACTTTACAGCCTAATAATCCTTAAGTCATTATTCATCCATGGATTTGAATGTGTCTAGATTTATCTTCGCTATGGAAAACAAATAATTTATACTTAATTCAACCTACTCAATATGCATTTTTATCCTAAGAAGACAAATGCCTAATTAAAGTATGACACGCTATTTTTAAATGCACCTATTATTGCACACAAAGCATGTTTCAGTCTTACCGTGAATCTAGCAAAACTCATTTGAAAAACTGAAAACACAGATGCCAACAAGGGATTAGCTGAAATGAATCATGTGACTTACCTCTACTTTCTACATAGTCAAAACCAGTCATCAGTACAAATGAGAAATGTGTCATGTCATGTGTCATTTAAAATGTACAAAATCTCTGAATCCAAATCAACCTAATATTTCAGACTGGAACAGGAAAAAGAAATAAAATCAATTAGCAAAAACTGTGCGGTGAAGAGTCTAAACATGATACTTGAACAATGATTTAAGTGCTTTCAGTTTTACCACTCATGATGATAGCATTAATAGCAAAAAAAAAGTGATAATAAAATAAGATCTGTGTGAGTACTTTCACCCCAAGCACGTGATAAGGCTGCGTAAAATCAGAGCAACCAGATGGTACTTGTGGTTATGTTTTGATGTACTTTCATACAAATTTAGTTAAGATCACTCCTGGAAAAAAAAGCCCCGATTGAAAAGAATGCTGACAGTGCAACAGGAAGGTACAAGGCAGGTTCATAAAAGTGCCTGAGAGAAAAAAAAACACAGATGTAGACAGAGGAAAAAAAAGAAGTGCAACGATCGGTGTGGTACACACAAGAGATGACATCTGTGTCTACCTTTTCTCACGAGATGAGTTAATGTCCGTGTGAAGTGAAGCAAAAGACGACTGGCACGAAGCCTGAGGAGCAGTTCAGGAGTGAGAGGCAGCTCGAAGGGTTTGCAGGCATCCAGCTTGTTGGTCAGTTTCCTTTTTGGCTGTCCAGCCTCAGCCAGTCGACACCCTGTCTTGTATAACGGACCATAGAGTTCATACTGGATGTCAGGCTCAGACGGCCCATTACTGTGTCCAGCTCTAGCAGCATACCTGAAACGTACAGAATATATATAAAATAAAACATCACATAAATACTCACTAGGTTAATCTGTCTATTAAAGTAATGGCTTTTAAGTTTGAATTTAAATGTGCATTACTAATTTAGAGGGTGACTGCAAATTGATGTGTACAATGTGTCCCGTTTCAGGTTTTGTCTTGCTGAAATTTTGATCTGAATCCAAACATTTCCTGCAGTTAAATCATTTAAAATTAGAGCTCATAATAATAAACCCCTCTGACCAGAGCACTAGCATTATTAACAGTTTATCATCTGTTCTATGTTTTACTGTAGGTTGTAACTTTAAAAGATGCAATATAAAGTTATTTTTGTTGATGAACATATAGCAGCCATTTGTGGATCAGTAAAAGGATGACCCTAATTATTTAGATTTAGCACAGTCTCTCTTTCATCCATTTTTACCGCTGCCTTTCTGTGCCAGCTCCTCTGCCTGCTCCCAGATGTCATGAGCGCTCAAGAATAACGTAGTGATGTTGACATAGGTGAATGCCACTTGTTCAATGGCCTGTGGAACTGCCACGGTGCTGCCGACAGGGTCCGCAACCAACCCGCTGCCACTTTGGTTGGAGCCAGGACCTGAGCTGGTTGACGTGATGGCTGGAGACGGCATTTTGGGCATGGGGGGTGGGGTGTCTGTGATCCTAAAGGAGTGGGGTAAAAAGATGTAGACTTTTTATGTGCTACACCTATTACAACTACTTAATGCAATATGTCCAAATAGTGAATGCAACACACAACTAAAGGACTTACTTTGATGTTAAGACAGAGGGATTGTGTGATTTCTGAGCAGAGTTCTGAAAGAGATCCAAATTTATTTAGCAAAACAAAATATAAACTGTAACTAGTAGCAACGTGCTACTTTTCCACCTCAGTATCACTACTTAATTACATTTTGTGTTAACCAATAAAACGTTAATACTTACACTGAAGTGGTCCGTGAGGGTCTTTGAATACTTAAGCGCAGTTTTGTGTTTGTGGCGAAACATGGCCATATGCAAGAGAGACTGGCACTTCAAACTACAAGACACAATTAGATGTAACTTAATTATTCATAATTCACATGATTCCTTAAAGAAAACAAAGAAGAGACTAGTGAACTGAAAAACAACTGAACTAGTGTAACATTTTTTGTTTCTAATTAGTCTGTAAAGCCATGAGCCACAACAAAAAAGGGAAAAGATATTCAGACATGTGGGCAGAATTTCAAGATGGTACAAATGCTTTACAGTCAATCTAATCTAGTTCTTCACCGACATTGGATGCCTGAAGAAAAGATGAGGTTGTGAAAACAATATATACATTCTTCTAGACAGTACATGTCTTTTAAATTACAAATAAATGATTTCTTGTCAACTTTTTCTTATGTTATTTAAAATTTTGCACCCTAATGTGCTGCATTTTGTCATATTTTTTTTTAGCAACACAGTCCAAACGTTTCTGCACAACAGAGATTAGTAATAAAGCTAACTTTACGTTAGAAAGTCGAATCTATCTGATCAGCAGAATCAGTAATGGAATTATGGATTAAAATAGATTTTTACTACCCATCTAAACAAGTTCTACACATCTTTTAACTAGCAGAGGTATACTGGACATGCAATGAGTTAGTGTTGTTGGCATTTCTAATACTTCAACTTCTCAATATAAAAGTTTAACAGCTCTACAGCACCACATAGTACAGCCTCCAGAATGGCAATCGAGTTAACCCAACATCTCTCGGACATACGTAGATGACTGACAACAAATGAGAACTTGATGCTGCCAAGAAAACAAAACATAGATGGTGGCAAGCTTAAACCATAACCACGAATATTAAGGACATCTCATCAGACATTCTGATGTGTGGAGAAACAGCACATCGCCAACTTACCATAAAGCTAAAAAGTCTTTTTCTGAGGGTGGAGCAGAGGGGTCCAATGGGCTTTTAAGTTTCAGTACAAACCTGTGAGAGTGGAAAATGTGGCAGTAAAACTAATGCATGAATCAAGTTCAGTTATGGAGCAAAAACCTTAATGTTAACTTGTTTAGAAAATCATTTCGTGTCTGAGACCACGACAGGGTGAAAGAATTTACCCTGCACTCTTAGGCTTTGCAAACATGCAAACTAATGATTAAGAAAAGCTTATAATAGTGCAGATAATCAATGATAAAAAAACTGGTTCACACTTAAGCAGTTCCACGGTCTCTGCAAACATAGTGTAGGAAGACATTGAAATCTGTGGATGTTTTTCCATGGCAATGCCACTCTCAACGAAGTACATGGCTGCGTCCAGGTAGTTGAAAGCTTTACGCCGCTTATCTGACTACAGAGAGTGAGACAGAACAACAGCAATCACAGTTTGGTTCCAATTTATGTGTATTTCTGGGTAGACTGCAGTTGTTTTAATAAATTAACAAACCAAAAGAAAGACTTACCTCTCCATCTGCTTTGTGCTTCAGTTTTTTGGCCTCCTTTATGTAATGCTTCACCGGATACTGCCTACAGGTGAAAGAAGCTTAATTAGAGGAGTAACGGCAACATACAAGTAACAGTTCCTAACGCACTAAAAGCTGTCATGAGCAATAATAATACAGACAAGTGATATATCAATGAGGATATTGATATATCACTTGTCTCTATTACTGAAAAGACCTGATTTCTTTGAGAGCTCCCTTTTTTTAGACCCTGTGACTACAGTCTTGGCTTTAACTGGTGTGAACATGAGGCTTTATGGCGTGGATTCATATTGGTCTATATTTTATATTGAATGTGATTCAACTGATGTGTGCAGAAGCTGTCAAAATGTAGAGGCTATTTACAGAAAAAGGAGACAGAGGAGAAAAACAGAGACCAGGGTTTGTACTTAGGAGGAAAACTGATCTAGAGTGACACATATTTTAAAAGTCATTTTAGCTTTTAAGAACAGCAGGAGAGCTGTCCTAACATCTTGTGAGTGCCCATTAGGTGGCATCACACCTTTAAAAGGTTTGGTTCACTGCTAAAATCAACACTGTCTTTCAGGAAACATAACAAATTTTAAAAAAAACTGCTTTGTAGAATGATTTAACAGCTCAGCAGACAGGCATTTTTACCTGTCCTCAAATCTGAGCAAGGGCCTGTTTGTCGAAGCTTCCCTGGTTAGCTGTGAAGATGATGGGACAGCGAAGCTGCTCTTTGGGGTCTTCTGTTAGGATTGCAGGGCAGATGTTTCGTTAAAATTAGAATGGTTTCCTTTTTCATTTAAAAGTGAATTACAAAGCCAACAGTCACTAAAACTATGAGGACAATGCACAAACTTAATGTTCAGAAAATATGTGCTTATATCCTGACAGTCACCTTTTCCAAGTGTGGGTGCTCTGTGTGCTTTCCACTGCTCCGCTTATGCTTGCAGGAGTCTTTGCTCTTTCCAGCTTCCTTACTGGTCTGCTGGATCTCCCCAGAACTTTGTTTGTGTAACTTCGAGTCTTTACCGGACTCCTTGGCTGTCGGAGGCTGCTGCGAAGGAACAGGATTTTTCTTGGCCTTCTTTCTCTCCCGGCCCTCTGTGGAGTTGCTGGAACTTCTGTAGGCCATAAGAATAAAGAACTTGTGTGATCTGACTGAACTGACACCCGCATTGAAAAGAACATTTTATTCAGAAAATGTCATGTCTGGTAAAAACAAGTACAGGATGCCTCTGATTTAGAGGACCTACTCCAGTTTAATAGAAGCATGACTTGATGAGGTATTCTTGTTTTCCAGCCGTGGTTTCTTCCTGGGAATAGTTTTATTGTCTTCCTCAACCTAGAAGACAAAGAATCACACATTGAAATATAAACGGACTCTCATTATGTACATGACTGAAACAGCGCTTCATTATTTCTCACATTTTGAAGTATACTCTTTTTGCTGGTTTTGGTGAGTTTCTGTGTTGTAGAAGCATTACTGCCCCTTCCATCTTGTTCTATGACCAGTGCTGATCTCTTTGCACTGCTGAGTATCTCCTGACGGTTGCCGGAGGTCTGTGGGACCTTTGAGAGCAGACTCAGATCAAACTTCACCAGCAGGGATCTCAGAGGCCGAGAACTCTTGGCTGCATGACCAGTCTTCCCCAGGTGCTTGTGGGTTGTTTTGTGAGGAATCTTTGTGCCCTTTTGGCAGATGGCTTCGGACTTTGTTTTGCTACAACTGATTCTTACTGGTGGGGCAGGAGACAGCTGGTCAGGCTGAGCAGGACTCTGGGTGGGGCAGGAGCAGGGGTTCGGATATTGCACACCACACAATGGACAATGACCATACAGGACCAGCGGGACTTCAGGCTCTGATCCAGCTCTCCGCTTGTCAAGTGACGTATGTTTAGAAGTCCTCTTACTGTCTCTTTTAGTGTCACTACTGTCCTTGCTTTTCTTGCCATGTCCTGTTTTCGTCTTTACTTTGGGTCTATCTGTGAAACATGGGTCTTTGTCTCGCGTAGCTACAACTTCCTCACACTTCACGCCAAGAGCTGCTTCAGTGCAACCTGCCTTTGCTGGTTTTGAAGAGTATGTGGTGCATGAAAGTTTCCTGCTACAGCTGTTCAAATCAGCGGAGGGGGATGTTTGGCTACTTTGCCGTTTACAGCTGTCCTGAGGGCTTCCACTGTACTTCTGGGGTTTTCCAAGGCCATCAGTGAACCCTTTCTGTTGAGAGGAAAGATGAGGTTTAGACTCCCTGGTGGGCTCGACCAACTCCAAACTAGAGTGCTTGGAGCTCTGAGTGGGCGGTGGCTGTTTGTGAGCAGGGCTCTCAGAGGCATGTGCACTGCTTTGACCTTCAGTGCAGGAGTTCTGCTGACTGGACCTGATCCAGTTCCCCAACTGCCAATCAACATGGTTCGCTCCTGGAGCATCAGGCTACAAGAAGACACAAACACTGGGATTAAAAAATGAGGAACAAGAAATAGTTCAGAGAATGCATGTTAATGTGCAGCATATTTACCTCAGTTTTCACTGAGATGCCCACTGGGTGTTGTGGCGGCTCCTCAGTGGTGCTTTCACTGTCTGACTCTGATCTTGAGCTACTCTCTGAGTCACTGGAGCTGGTGGACTCTACGCCTCTGGAATGTGCTGCTTCAAATGAACTACAGCGCACACGCACACACACACACACTATTATGAGACAGTGGTGTTCCAGCTATAATTAAGCAACAAACATTGGCGCCCATGTGCTCAGGCTGTACAGGTAAACTGTGTGTTTGGCAAACATTATGAGTCAGGAAGAAAGCAATGGGAGACATTTTTGACTAATTCTAGGGTTTTTTCCCCCCCTGAAAACATTCTCTAGAGCTACAGCAAATAGTTGGTTTAATCGATTAATACACTATTTTGAAAATCAATTAATCCCTTTTCAAGCAAAGATGCCAAACCGTTTCCAGCTTCTCAAATGTGAAGTCTTTCTTTATCATTTATAATAGTAAGATGAATATCTTTATTCATATTTATATTTTCTTACATTTTATTGACAGAAGATCAAGAAAATTATTTGCAGATTAATTAATGATGAAAATAATTGTTAGTTGCAGCCACAATGAAAATATTTTAAATATTTTTTATCTGCAATACCTTCTGATTGTAGCGTTTGTAAAATGCTTCTTTAATGTGAACTGAAATCGGGTGTAAATAAGTTTAATTAATTAACAGTAAACTGACACCAGCTGACTCTGACTGACTGGTTGAAAACAGCCTGTAATGCTTTGGCAGATACTTGTCTGGTTAGGACATTGTGTTGATTAAACTGCATGAAATCAATGATTCTCATTCATGTTTGATACATTCAGTGATCCTCAGGTTGGCTATTTACAGTTAATCTGCATGTCATATTTTGAAATTGGCACAACTGCCTTTTTGAAAAGTCACTTACGATGAGGAGCTCTGATGGATGTGCTGGGATGAATCTGCAGGAGATGAGTTATAGATTTCTGGAAAGAAATGACAGAGAAAACAAACATTAGTCCAACCAAAGAAACAAGGCCAAGTACATATCATTGTAAAAAATGCTCACACAAATTTGGCTCCCATGTACTGCAGCCTGTGTATTTTTTTTTTTAATCTGATGACTACCTATAAATTCACAGATTATCAAACAATAGATTAAAATACTAACTGCAGTCAAAACTGATGTCTTCAGACATCCCAAGAGATGTTTAACATTATACAAGCACATTCATCACTACATTTGATACAAACAATCTACTTTAACATAAAATCGAAGGCATCATTGATGATGTACAGCTACATCTTCATGAGCAAAGATTATCTGATTGGTGCTACAATTTATTTAGTTAGTAAACTCCTGAACTGATCAGAACACCCACATCATTCATGTCAATAAGATCCGTCTGGTGCTTCATTTCTACAGTTCAGTGGGTTTGTAGTGTGTGATCATCACACAATGACACATTAACCGGTTCCTTAAATATTTTGTGAGGACTTGCTCAATTCCACATCTGTTGCACAAAAACTGCTTTTCTTGCTCAATATAAATGTTGAATCGAACACAGCATATACACACCATCTTTTGTCATAGCCAATGCAGCCTCAAACGTACTATATAAACATTGGCTAGATAAAAACTGGTCAGGCAGACAGTATCACTTGATATGAAATGAATGTTTAATATCTGACTGACTGAACAACTGGTTCCTAAAGTCTCTCTCATAACCGACAAACAGTTGTTATGACTTATGATGGCCAATACATTATCAAACAGGTTCTTTTGTGTTGTATTGCACTATACAATGGCTTCTATTTTTCTGTGTCAGAATATGTATTTACTGTTTACGTTCAACAGATGGGTGACTAATAACAGTAAGGCTGACTGGTTTTCTAATGCTAGAGTTACTCAAAAGTCTAGATAAATAAGATAACACAATTAAAAAGCAACAGGCACAAATAATAAAATGAAAACCAGCGATTGGTGAAACACAAAAACAAAAGTGAATGAAAATGAAAGACGGTAAAAGACATACATATTTATGTAATATTTTACATCAGTAAAAGAGAAGGTCTGAGAATACTTAGATCACTTCTCTCTTCTACATGACTGCCTCTTTCTCTTAGCGACTAATTTGAGATCAAATTCTCGGGTCGTTTCTTTCCTTGGGTATTTTGTGGCCAGTTGACAGAACTGGGCACAGTGGTTGTGCAAGATGCCAGAAACAGAGAAGAAGAAGAAAAGAAAAGAAGAGAGGAGGAAGAGAAGATACACATCTACAGGCTGTATGGCAGATGCTTCATGTTGACAGATCAATCTCCCTGCTGCCAACATCAATCACAGACATAACACACTCACCCTATGATGACACAGTAACATCAATTCTACCTCGTTATTCTTTACTATCATGTTCATCCTTGTTCTTTGCCTTTAATATGCTTCTTTCCCTCATTACTCACTTTTTCCTGGACATGAAGAAACATGCTCTGCTCCCTGTGAAGACAGAAGAAAAGCAATAATCTTGGTCAAAAGTCTGAGTGATTTGACATTTGAATCAACATTTACATTCAAATGATCATTTGGACTGATTGTGCTCATATCAGAGCTGTGAGACAAAAATGGGTCACTAAATCAAAACTATACTCAAATCAAAACAAACTATAGACACAATGGCCATGCCAGTGAGTATAAAATCAAGGCAGATTTTAATAATTCTCAACCTTTAAGTTCTTACCTTGGATGGAAATGGGGACTTGGAGGGTTCACCTTTGCTAGGTGTGTGTATAGCTGTCAGGACAGGGGGCCATGAGCAGGTCATTTCCTGTGGAGGGGAGTAACAAGTGTGATGTGTTTGGAGCCTATCAATATGGCACAAACTTTTTGCTGAGTTTTGCCAGAGATTAATGAGCTAACTGTCTGTGCTACAATGGGGCCTTTTTTCTCTCCCCACTGTGGACTGCTCCTGCAACAAGCTAGTGACTCGGTCGGTGAACTGGTGGAATAAAACAGACGCCGCCACACATTTAATCATCAGAATAACAACAAAGGATGACATGGGAGTAACTGGTACAGAGGACATAACTTTTTCTGTTCTCTCTGTGATTTTCACACTGCTTCATGTTGGAGTGCTGCTTTTGAACTTGTCTCCGTATGACAGTCCCATGGTAAGTTCTTGACATGTTTCTCTGGATACTAATGTTACAGCCTCAAAGTGGACTTTCTTAGCTCGCCAAAGCTGATTTGACTGTTAAGCTGTATATGCCCATTCTGAACTTTCAATGCACTCTTAAGAGCTGTGCCTCTGCCAGTTTTAAAGGTGTTCGCTGCAACAATCAAGTTTATAGTTAACATAGCCAGTGTTAGACTATAGCAAAACAGAGACAATACGCTTTTAGCAGAGCAGCAGTTATCTTCAGTCTAATGCACTAATAATGTCATACTATAACCAGCAACCTGTCTTATATAAAGTTAACTTCCATTTAAATAAAAATTATCTGACATACAGTACATATTACCTTCACTTCATGTATGGAGCCTCCATGCAAAACTGTGATGTACAACCCCGCTGTGACTGGCCATCGGCAACTATCAGAGCCAAGTTTCACTGATAAATAATAAGAATAATTTATAAAATGTCCTATCGGCACCGATTAATCAAAGACCATGTGGGGTGCTGATTTTGTCAGCAAAGATCAAGAAGGGTTCAGAGTACAGCAGCACCAAAAGTGGCCTTGACAGAGGAATCCAGGTTCCTTTTGCATCATGTTGAACGAAGGATCGAAGTTACATGGATCCGTGTAACAATATTTTTTGGTGTCAAACAATACAAGCTATTGGTGGCAGTACAATGGTGTTGGCAATACGTTCCTTTCACATATTAGAGCCTCTGACACCAATTAAAGAATGTCTGAACAAAACAGCAATAGCATAACATGCTACTACAGTAAACCACTAATAAATGAAAACAAATGTTGGGGCTGCTATAAAGCCACGCTACACTGCTAGATAGCTTATGTAGGAGTGTCTTGGAATGATTCAGGAAATAATAGAGGAATAAAAATGTTATTTTAAAATCTTGCATTACTGAGCATTAATGATCTTTTCATTCTTTACACAGCACAGGTCAGTGGTCCACATGCAGATCTTTGGGAACTCAGTGGAGATGTGAGGTTAGTAAAGGAATACAGAACACAGAAACACAGTGATAAAGAAGCAGAGGGCTGTTGTAAGAAAGCTGAAGAAAAGCTTATCAGCAGTTGCTCAAGTTCATATGTTAGTTGAGCAACTACAAACTTGTGTTTGCTCTTCCTTGATTAAAAATGAAACGAGCACAGTGAACTTGTGTTACAGCTTCTCAACACGACAGCTGAATGTTCTCATATCCTGGTAAAAAAAACAATCACACAACAAGACTTGTGCACTCCTATTTGTTGTGCTATCAGACCTGTTAGGCAGTTTGCTGCTGTTAAGCTGCTATTCATGCAAAATGCACAGTTCTGCATGACATCACTTCTATGATGCTGTTAATTTTTCTTTCTACAGGCAAACAATTTGTTTTAACAAACATCTGCATTTTTTCCAGATGTCTGTTTTGCTAGTGTAATACTGGTTGCGTTAACTATAAACTTGTTACAGCGACCACCTTTAAAACTGGCAGAGGCACAGCTCTTAAGAGTGCATTGAAAGTTCAGAATGGGGATATACAACTTAACAGTCTTAGCTTTAAATAAATGTAATAAGTAGTTTAGATGTTTGGAACTCGAATGTGAAATGTCAATAAAGTAAAATAACCCATGCCAACAATAAATGAGAAATGAAAGATGGACTTACCCTTAATATGTCCTCGACACACTGAGCTTCATTTGTGCTCGTCTGTAGAAAGGTAAGGAATAATTACGAGTCTCAAAAAAGAGAAAAAACCTGTATGCAATTATAATATGAAGACTAAAACAATTTATGGTATCTGACAGGCTAAACTTAAAAAAACAACAAAAAACATTCAATTCAGACTGTTCACTTCTTGTTATCAATGTTCTGCATGTAGTCAATGCAACTATAGCTCACCCACAGAGGCATATCCATCTCTAGACATTGCCAGTGGTAATACAAGAGCTGTGATTTATCTTAAAAACTGCAATGTGCCAAATCATCTGGAGGTGTAACGGGTAAGGAATTGAAAATTAAATTAAAAAACAAAAACAGACTAAACCTAGGAAAAAAAGTGGCCCCAAAAATTTTCTCTATGCCCTGTATTGCTATGTGCATTTTCTTTTCATGTGAGCATTAATGTGTCACAATTAAGAAAAAAAAACTCATATTAAAAGAACTTAGAACTGAATGAATTATTTTTCATTGTGACATTAATTTTCCATGCCATGTTAAAATCAAATCACAACACAGAAATCAAAGTGAAGAGGTGTATTGCATTTCAGTGTTGTCCAGTAGATAGCAGCAGAAACCTGCTACTACTTAATGCAAAGAATCCTCATTAGTTTTCCTGAAGAGGTGCAGAGGCTTTTTCTTTTTTGAGATGGAGACACATTGTCCATGCCAAAATGAAAAACACTCAACTGTCCAATTACAGCCTGGGGACAGAAGCATAGGCGATGATTTGATTTTAACGTGGTGTGGAAAATTATACAATGAAAAACAATTAATGTAGTTATTAAAGAAAAAAAAACTAAAATTTTTTTTTTTTTAAACCCCAAAAGCCAAATAATTGTCCTATTAACATACATTTTGACTTAATTATGGAACAGGAAAGGCATACATATAAATGGGAAATACATATAACAAACCATATTCTATTTCACTTTATTTCTTTGTTTGATTTGATTTAGGCATTTTAAATCTTCCAGAGAACACCGGATTTAAAGATGCTGAGACAACTTATTTGTAACAGCCAATATTGAAAATGCTCGCTTTGATATATTGCCATTATAGCCCTGTAAACACTGAAAAAGTCTCCATCCAAGGAAAAAGAACAGTCACGATTCTCCATAGCTACGATTCGATTTAACTTTCAATTTTAAGGTCCTGATTTGATTTAATTAATTTTTTTCAGCACTTACAGCTATGCCATTGTGAAACTATCAAGTCTTTTTTTGTAAAGACCAATAGATTTACCATTGACCATTTATTTATGTAGTGGTTTGAACAAGTTTAAACCAGTAAAAACCCCACCAAAGGACACATGCATTCGGAATACACATTACCTCTGGTTGTTTTATTACAACACAAATTTATAATTAGTTGCAATGCAGCGGAACAAAACACTAACTTTAAATACACTCAACCACATCAACAGTTCAATGTTATATTGAAGCAAAATGTAATGTTATATTAGAGCAAAAGGCGTTCAATGATTCAGTTCAGCTTATAAAGTGACAAAGATCCTAACCCAACAAAAACAAGTTTTCCCAACCCAGTTCATTTTAGTTTACTCATACTGTATATATACATACCGATCAGCCACAACATTAAAACCACTAACAGTTGAACTGAATAACATTGACCATCTCGCTACAGTGCAATATTCTGCAGGAAAACCCTGGATCCTGGAATTCATGTAGATGCCAACTGACACAAACCATCCGCCCAAACACCCTTGCAAATCAAGTAGATGGGGGACACAATACCCTGTACTGTGTGTGTGTGTGTGTGTGTATGTGTGTGTGCGTATATTAGTGAATGAGTCAACAGGCTGCATTTCAGTTTGCTTTCAGGCCTGTCTTTCAGATTTCCTTCTGAATGGACAGTGTTTGAGATAAGGTCAGAGTCAATGGGCCCCCAGAACAGTTATGTAAGTTGGTGACAAAGCTCATTTATTGTTCTGCTGTGAGCCCATGGGTGAAGTTATCAGAGGAAGCTGAGGTCACACACACACAAAACCCACAGACTGCTTGCCACATACACCATGCTATGTACCTGAGTAAGACAAGTCACCACATGCCCATCATACTGTGTGTTGGTTAGCAGTACATCAACAGTAAATATTGATGTTTTGATACCAAGGACAGACAACAATTCCCAAAACTACAAAAATTCTATTTTCTTAAATCAGGTTTCTGAAATTGTTTTATGAAATGTCATTGTGTTTTCACAAACTTGTTTTATATTATGTTTTGCTAATTTGTTATATGAAAGGTTGTGCTTAGCACTTGAGGACTGTCAGAGGTCTGGGGTTTGAATATTTGTGGCTGTGTGTACACAAGGACATCTTTATTGACAACACATTACTGTAATCATATTACTTCTTCCAGTTATGCAGTGCATGCAAAGCAAGATCCCAATCATCCTCTGAGTGGTTTGGAGACCAAAGGGACATTTCTGATTATACTCCATCATCAGGAATGTCTTATTGCACATGTGAAACTTAACTGAGGAGTGGAGGGTTGGTGAGAAATAGGGGAATGAGTAACTACCAAGCTATTGTGCTTGCAGTGAAAACAGCAGCACATTCAGCACTGCTGCAGGGGTCTGGAGGTTGAGGTTGCGGGTGCAAGGTGTGTGTGTGTGTGTGGGGGGGGGGGGGTTAAGTGTGACAAAGAACAGAGTTGAAATGGAGTTCAGCCCAATTCTCCAAAACAAAGTAAGTCCTACCTGAACTCCTGCAGCCAAGCAAGAAAATCAAAACTATGGAGTGGTTTCAGAGAGCATCCACAGATCGGCAGACACACAATCCTCTTAGCCCACATTACAGTATATTCAAAGCCCAGACAACAGTGCTGAGAAATAATAAGAACTTCACTCCTCCTATCACCTCCCACACATTCCCTGAAAGCACCAAACAAGAGACTCAGTGGTACATGATAACACAAGACGACATGTACATCACAATATCTGTTAATAAAGAGGAAAATGTTTGACAAAAAGCAGGAATCAAACACTATTAGTCATACTATTATACTTAATTATTTACACCACACAAGCCCATGACCATTGTGGGTTTAACATCATCAGCCGAACAGACTGAAGCCGCTGCTGGCCAGAAAAAGGCATCAGAATTTTAGCTCCGTCACTACAACTATTGCTATTAAAAGAACTGTTCGAAATTTTGGGAAACACAATTATTTGCTTTCATGCTGAGAGTCTGATGAGAAGATCAATGCCAATCTGAATGCTAAACACAAAGCTACAGCCAGCAGCCAGTTAGCTTAGCATAAAGGCTGGAAACAGGCGGAGACAGCTAGCATGGCTCTGTCCTAGATAACAATAACTGCCAACCAAGTGTAAAAACAAGTTGCCGTTTTAAGTGCTGTATAAGCAAAACTATTTCTAGCCAGGCTAGCTGTTTTCCCTGTTTCCATTCTTTATGCTAAGCTAAGCTAACCAGCCATATTACATTTGAAATAATATATTGTATTGTACAGTTATGAGATTAAAGACAATATACTCACCTCCAAAAATTGTGGCAGTATCTTTGCTTTGCCCAGGTCAGATTTGTTGATTAACTCCGGCAGAGGCACATATGGCTCTGGTGAAGGCTTTAGCTCTGGTGACTCGCTGACCACCTGGTCCTGACCATCCATGGGCCTCACATACGCTGTTGGCTTCTGGGTCATGACTACACTGGGCTGCTTAGACAGGAGTGAAGGGAAGGTCTGGGAAGGTAGTGTGTTGCCCTTGTTGGCTTGAGGCAGAGATGCATCTTTGGGGGACTGTTTTAGGTTAAATGTGGAAACATCCACAGTGCTGGCACACTCAGAGGGGCGATCTGTGGACCCTTCAAGCTGATGTCTATCAAAGGTGTCCTTAGTGTCCGTGTCAGTGTTATCTTGGTCTCTAGAGCGAAGGAAGGGTAGCGGCTTAACATCAGGAGACTGAGAAGACATTTCCTGAGAAAGGCTGACACGCTCCCTGAGATCGGAGTGGGCTTCACTCTTCTCTGGTTGATGTGCTGAGTGGCTGAGCTGACTGTGGTTTAAAGATATGTTTGAGAAAGTGGATGAATTCCCATGGTGGTTTGGAGAAGAAGAAGCAGTGGATGTCCTTGTGGGCTGAGAGGAGTAACCGTTACTAGAGGGGGCTTTCTGACTTTGGGTGGACATGCAGTGGACCTGGTTATGGAATGGAGGTTTGGTTTGGTTATCCGTGTTTGGCTGACCATGATCTGACTGTGAGAAGGTTACATAAGTAGGAATGGGTAAAGGCTCCATGGTAATGGGATAGGGATTATTCACATCTTCATAACAGCCCAGCATCTTCTGGATTCGATTGGAAAGCTCATCCCCTTTGTTTGTCTACAAGAAGAAGTAGTAACAGAGGTCAAATATCTCAGTTTACAAATAACCTAAATGTTATAAACATAATTACACTGAACCAAATGTCTTAAGCCCTTGGTTGTGTTTCGTCCCCAAACAAATGCATCACACTGCAGCAGCACATTTTAAGCAACAACACCCAAGCATCATACCCTCATTGATGTTTTCTTCCTCTACAATTCTTCCCTTGTCAGAAATATTGGTTTAATATTTGAACTCTTTATAAACTGTTTCCTTGACTGACTGCCTGTGATGTATAAGCCCCCATCATAAATATTGGCAAAAATATATTAATAAACTGATAAATATTTGAAGAAAAACATTTTAAAGCAAAGATTTGAGCATTATCTCTAATTAGTTTGTCAACCTTTTCAAAAAACTTTTTTTGCTCTGCCAACATTTACATTGTGTCTGATTTACTCACTAAAATCTCTTAACAATGTCCTTGACTGTCCAGAAGCTAAACTTCAGCTGAGAAGAGAGGAGTTTATTAAAAAAACGTTGATACTCTCATCTGAGTCACCTTCAATTAATGTCATGTGATCACAGCAACTGCACTTGCAGTAATTAAGCTTTACGAGCAGCAGAAAGAGATTTACTGACCTTTTTTTTTGCCTCTCAGGCTACATACAGCCTGCCCTATCTTATTAACTGTAAGGCTGTTGGGGCCATTTGCAGCCTCAGGGAAAGAGTGCAGACACAACCCAAGCCAGAAAACAGTCCTGCCATTTCCTTTGCATATTTGAGTAAAAAATATACTGTTTATACATTTAATATTCTCCTAAAAGACACGGTAATTGGCCATCAATCAAACATGAGGCAGAAAGGACAGCACTCTTTGTAGCAATGATGCAAACATTATTACTTTCTCTTTTTAAAGGGTTGACATCTGACTGACCTCTTTGTTCTCTGTTTATATCATTTGAACAATGTCTTTGTTGTGATTCCTCACACATTGTACAGTGGAAACTGCTAATAGTGATCACGGATATAGTGATCAACCGCTTATATGGATCTAAAGGTTCAGGACAGAATCATTCCTATACAAATGCTGTTTAAATAATCCGTTTATAGTAATCAAGTAGTCTGCTTACAGTGTTCATTTTGGGTCTTTTCATACATGAAAACAAAACAAAAAAACTACGTAATTTTTAAAATTTATTTATTTATTTATTTATTTTTTAATGGTACTTTGCCTCGCGCGGCAACTCATCTACTTCCGCTGCCGGCTAGGACCCAAGGCCCGGGATGGGAGCACACTGAAATCATGACGAGAAAAAGAAAGTCCTTTTCTCTCAGTGAAAAACGTAATCTCCTCGAAGCTTATGACAAACTGCCAAAAACGAGCCAACGAGATGCAGCAGCGAAACTGAATGCACCAAAATACAGAAGTTATACTGCTGTTTACATGCAAATGGACCTAAATTGTCTGAACCCTGATCTGCCAAAAGGGTCATAATTAAAGCATTTCACTGCCACTATGTAAATCTTTACTTTGTATGGTTCCCCAAAGAGCGGCACATTCTCATGGTTGAGTTCTTTGGCTTGGCTTGTTTCTTGGTTCCTCTGTTCCCATGCTCGGAGGCGTAGAAGGTTCCTTTCTTCATTGTATACACTGTAGAACATCACAAAAGAAAAACTGATTTTAAAACACAAAACACTGCATTTACAAGTGCATCGCTTCAACTGTAACACCAAATACAATTATCCAGTTAAATACCAGAGGTAAAGATGCAGTTAAATATTAAAACTAGAAGAATCCCACGACCAAACTAAGACTGAAGACATGCTACACTACTCAATAACTGAGTGAGATTACAATGCAGCCTGTTCTTAACATCGGTATGATTTTAAACACTTTTGAACCTCAAAAATATAAATGTGTCTTATCCTTATGATTGGTTAAACACACCAGAAAATTTAGAGACTGCAAATTTATGGTACCTAATCACAAACTTATATCTACCCTGGGGCCAGAGCAGCAGTGTCTAATGGGAGAAGACAGTGCCCATCATATCTACAGACAAGTGTAATTAGACTAACAGATGCCATGAGGATTCACTGCAACACTCACATCTGTTCTCTCTAGTCCCTAAAGATGGCGTGCAGCCCATGCAGGCATCAATGTCTGATTGTGACTACTATTCCTCCTGATATGATGCCAATGGCAGAAAGAACTACTTTACTAGAGTAAATTAAATTGTGGAACAACAGCAGACCCCATGGATTAGATCTCTTTAATATTTTACTATACTAGTGTAAGTGTATTGAACACTGATGTACATTTTGAAATTTTGGAGTTTCCGTTCCAAAATAGTGTTTATCATCCTCAGCAAATCCCAGTGGGATGCTTCCATGGCAACAATTGGAGCAGGACAGAATTGGGACTAAGCCAAACAGATGAGCACTTACTCATTAATTTAGCAGATAGAGACAGGACAAATTACTGGTACAGCACAAAGTGGCACTGCCCAGTGACAGGCCCTGCATCAGTAATACCCAAGGGTAAAGCAACACACAGAGCCTGTATTAAATGTAGCCCTCCAAAACAAACATGAAACATACATTTTGTTGCTGATTTTACATGCTGCATGAGCATCTTACAGAAATAATTAGACACAACTCCAGATAACAATATCAGGGGTTGAATTATTAATGAGGCTGGTACATCAACTGTCCAGAATTGGAACTCACACATTAAGACTGGGTCAACCTCTCATCATTTAAGATTTTGTTACATCTGCACAAGCTCAACCCTTTTGACCAATGTCAACTATTTCGAGTCTAGCTGCTGGCAGTTTCTTGTCTTCAAATTATAATTTGCTACATCCTTTGCCCTTTGTGCAGAACCTACCACCTACCAGGTGAAGGAGATCTGAGAGTACCAATTCATCAACTACAGATGACGAATGTCAGAAACTGATTAAATGTTGAATTAAAAAGCTGTAATGACATACTGTCTACATCACAGAATAACCCACAAAGGAAAGCAATTCTGATACTGAAAAAACTTTTCAGTCATCAATTATGCAATGGACAAAAACATTTTTGTCTTCATTTATCCATTGTTGTAGTAACTTAAAAAGTTACCTTTGTTTCAGTGTGCTCATTCATACTCAAAAAGTAGGCTGTGTAAGTACACACAAAATTGTATTTGCAACTTTCAATGCAACGAATGTGACAGCCAAAAGGACCTCAAGAAACAAAAAAAACTTTCAAGGACTTTCAAAACACAAGGCCACACAGTGTTAAACATGCAAAGCCTCATACACAGTTCAGCAGGAGTGATGAGAGAAGGTGAGAGTTCCTGGTTCAGTATCTCTTCTCAGGCAAAGACATGATCCCCATTAGTTATTACTGCAGTGACAACTATCCTTCCTGGGGTCCACACAAAACCCCCGACCCCTGATGACCACAATAGAAAGAGAAGCAACGTACGTCATACGTGAGTGACGTATTTTGGGAGTTTATTAGGGTCATTCCAATTTATAAATGTTGGAAAATTCAATGCTTTGACTAGCTGCCAATTATACTAAAATGGCAACGTTTAGGTGATCAACAGAAAATAAACTATTTTGAACATTGATTAATCTATCAATGCCCTGGTTCAGGGTTCCCAATTGATAGTAAATGATTTACAGTATTTTAAAAGCTTTTCTTCCCAAAACTGTTGACACATTTTAGGGCACACAACTGTGTGTACAGTTTTGCTACCAGTGCACACTTTCCCTGTGGCTTTTAAACCATCAGAAAGATAGTTTCACCATATACTGCCTATGCTCCTACAATGCATGTGATACCAGACAGTATTGGTTTGCAGGAGGAGACTATACATTTAAAGCAATCTGCTTCTTACTCTGCTCTTACAGCATGTAACGTGCATGATCAAGCCTATAAGTCTATGTTCTACTTTTATTTGTCTTTAAAGCACTCTTAGACACTTTAAGTTGTCAGCTGTTGAGGCCACATCATTATATTAGTAAATAAACAATGATGGTGATCACAATAGTGCCTTTAAGCTGAAAGGCGTTTAAGACATAAAGGCAAATTTGTATACATCTCTTCTGCTCTGATTATCATAGTCTAAGTTATATGTTGATGTTAGTAAGTGATTAAATTTGATCGTCCTGATTTTTTTTTATTGATTTATTTTTTAAAGAAATACACAATAAAATGACATTAATACCCCCGTGTTCTGAGGTCAACTTGTTACCTTGAATCCAAGTTTGTCAAACACGACGGATGAGGTTTTACAGAAATCCCCGTGTTAGTAAGCTTTAAAACTAAACATGTAAACGGTAACTTACACAAAATATCTTGTATAAACGCAGCAGCCCCCCCATTGACCAACTGGCAAAAAAAAAAAAAATCACATCAGCCTGTTCTTTCCAGCTGATTCCACCTCCCACTCGGAAGTGCTTATCAAGCTAAAAAACCCTGTATGTCACTTTTACATTAACTATAGAAATTTACCAAACCCACGCTACCTTTCTTCTGATACTTTCACATAGTTTTCAAACTAAAACTTCACTTAAAAGACGCGTCAAGCGCTGCTAGTGAGCTGGCTAACTGCATCTAGCTAATTAACGTTCAGTCGGGCTGTGAAGCTAGCGCCCCAGCGGCTAGCAGCTAAGCTAGCTGCGGCTGCGTCTGCCTACCTCGACTGAGATGCCATGGTGCGCCTCTCACAACAACCAAAGTGGGTTGTCATGTGTTTCTGACAGTCCTCGCCACGGTGTCTTTCTCACTTGGTCACATTGTTTACCGGTGAAGATAATTTTGTTAATTTGTATGGCTGTCAGGATGCCGTTGTTTGATAGTTGTCTGCTAACCGTCCGTGTTTGGGTTGTTCACTCTCTGCCGAATGGATTGTTCTACTCTATTCAGCCCATCCGGGGAACAACCTCAGTTTTATACACTCAATGCAGTACAAGCTTGTCGGAAAATACCTCTAAAGCAGCTGTGTTACTAATGTAAGTGAAAATACAAAGTACATATAACGAATGAGTCCAATAAGACCTGTACGATTTACTGTTTTTTTTTCTTAATCTCTACAGTTTGCCCCAGACTTTACACTTATAACCCCTGCGTGACAGACATGGTACAGTCATCTGTGTTGAGATTTGTTTTGACCACAGAGTGAGGAATGCAGATTAAACGTTTTGGTAATTTAATGCATGGCAGCTATTTTCTAAAGCTATCCCATCTTTTAAAATTAAATGTGACTGTTGTCAGAATAGAGCAAAGGAGGATCATCAATAGAGGGATGAATAAAACAAATATAACACAATAAAAGTTGAAAATAGAGCCTCAAAGTGGCAGTAAAGGGTACTTTTTAACCATCAGCAGAAATTAGAACCATAGTAGCCTATAACCAATGGACCACCAACTTAAAAAAGTATTTTAATTTATTTAAAAGCTATTAAGACATGAATATAATTAGGCCTGCTAATTATAATTAGCTGCTTCGTTTTCAGCAATAACTGTTAGTGTGTTTTGATAGAATTACTGCTGGTAGTCCACTCTGATACCTGACAGAATTACCTTGCTTTCAAGAACGCCTATTATTTTTACCTAATTTGGTAGACTGTTCAGATAGACATTTTATGACTGACAAAATCATTTTATTTCACTTACAGCTCAAGTGGTGAAATCAGAGCAGCAGTTGTTTTTAAAGGCGTGCTTTTAAAAACACAGTAGCCACTTGGCATTTGATGGTAAATGGTAACATCAAGATGCAACACTTTAGGGCACTCACTGAGGTGCAACTAATATTTACTAGCATTTAAATAATTTGCTCGTTTTTAGTTTTTTTTAATACTTAAATCAAATTTAAGCAGGGATATTTGAGACAGAGTTGAATCAAAACACTTTAAGGACCAAATACAGTACAAATGTATACACATCCTTGTTTTAATTTAGAAATTGATTGGTTGTTGATCTCATACCTTACCTGTTTAAAGCTAAAAAATTAAAATTAAAATAATTTTTAAAAAAAAATCAGAACCTCTGGACCTGGCAGGGATTCACTCTCTTGCCCAGAAATACTGACTCACTATGTCACCTTAGTGCCAGTTTTAGTGAGTGAGTTCATATTTGATGACTCACAGTCAAAACCGGCTGTGGTTCGGATGTCTCCTGCAGGTTTCAGAGCGTAGCCTGCAGCAGAAAACGGAAGGATCATTTGAAACATTCCAACAAGACATATAGGATGAACATGCTGATCATCAGAAAAGAGTTTTGTCTTCATTGGAAAATCGCCTATTTGTGTGTGCTCTTTTGGACGCCCGTGTGGTAGATAAAACATGATAAAGTGCCCTCTGCAGTGGCCCAATTTACAAGAAAACATGATTCCTCTAGGGTGCCCTTCCAGTGGGTGCCTTTAAAATTGAGAAAACGTGATGCATTGCAATAATAAGTGCCCTTTAAATAGAGAAATGCATTGCTTTCTGCATGATGGTTCCCCAGCACAGGCAGCTGATGCCCTTTTTATTTTTTATTATCTTCTATGTTGCTGTTGGAGCGTGGACACCTGCACGTGTATGATTTAATGCAGGCCTGAGCACAGACTGTGCAGTCAGGTCTGTTATTGGACACTCACCCTGGATGATTATGTTATGCTGCTACTGGCCGTCTGCCAGCGCAGCGCAGCACACTAACATCATCCTCCTTCATTTAGACCTAACTGGAAGCTATAGAGAACAGCTGGATGGACAGTGAGACTTTAAGATTGTAGATTTATGCCAATATAAACATTTGAAAACAGTACCAGCTGGGACGATCATGATTTGCAGTATATAATACTAAAATAGAATTTAAAGAAACATGACTTCAGTGATTTCTCCAAACACTATGTAAAAAAAAAAAGTGTTATGACCACTTTCACTAGGCCCAATCTATTTATTATAGACACTATTTATCAATGACACACAGCATTTTAGTTGTGTGAAGTGTCTCAGATGTGAAAAACACATATCTTAGTTTCCATTTTACATTTTGTTGGACACTAAAGAGGGGGATTTCAACGCACCAACATAAAGCCGCCCAGTAACAAGTGTACCATCCAGAGGCTTGAGGCGTGAATGGCTGCAGTCTGATACTTCTATAAGTTTAATAAATAACCACTAGGTGGCACTATATGATTTTCTTAGTAGAACAGAACAGGCAAGATGATTCTGGCCACACAACCATGGGCAGGTGAAATTAGTTTTTGGTAAATAATGCACACACATAGGGCCTATATATTATTATCAGAGCCATACAAACTGACACATATGTACAGCACAGGATGCACGCTGCACATAAAGTACTGTATATAGTCGTAGTATTCCAAATATAGAAGTATATCTCCAGATCCCAGTACAATTAGTTCAAGTGTATACTTAATTAGTGTATACTTATTCTGTTTTGCAATTTACTGTAGTATGAATTGGGTTTGCAATAATAGGTACCAGTTCTACCTGTTTCTCAATAGCCAAATGCGTGACTTGAAAATAAAATGTTTTAATATTGCCATAAACACTTACAACCATCTCATATTTACATTCTTCATTTAACTGAGAACATTTGCATAACTCCAGTTGCCTTTGAATAAATCCAGCAGAGAACTGACGATGCACGTCATTTTCTAGTAAACGTCTCCTATAGCGCTTTACAGAGCTGGATTCATACATGCCAAGTGATCCACGTCTGCTTCTGTGTTCAAATGCCATCAAATACCTTCACAACTTGAACAAGAAAGTAAAGCTTGAAATGAAGTAAACCTAAAGACAGATTATCATCAAATATCCTTATAAAACAGAACACCATATAATAAAAATACAATATACTGTAAGTATTTACATTGGTATGCTAATAATTGTACATTTGTATCACGAGTGCAGAAAGAGTTTATGCTAGTGCACTAAATGCTATTGCCTAAATGTGCTTAAATGTGTTTCAATGGCTTTTGTCAATTGTTATCTATTATACAGAAGAAATTCTGGAAGACGGAATCAACATGTATAAGCCAATGGTAAAGTTAGTTACACACTATTTTATGTATTATGGTTATAATACAAGAAAGATGAGGTTATAAGTATGATAACTCCTGCAGTAAATCCTGTTAAATCAACCTCACAGCAAACAAATAGTCTGATGGTCAGTGATCCTTACAGTTTCCACAGTGGTGGAATGTAACTATAAATATTAAGTAGGATATTTGTACTTAACTTGAATATTTCCATTCATGTTACTTTTTCCCCCCCACCACATTTCAGAGTGAAATAATGTACTTTTTACGCCTTTACATTTGACTGCTATAATAGTTACTTTACAAATTAAATTTTTTTTTATTATAACATAACATATAAAGAGCTAAAAAAATATATATATGATGTATTTTTATAGAGGAAACTATCCAACAGTGTATACACATAGATCTGAAATAATAAGTGCATTGAATTACATTGATATTAAGTAATTTGCTGAATTTTGCTGAGAATTTTCTACATTTGTAATTTGGAGGATTTGGACTATTGATTGGGCAAAACAAGCATTGTGAAGAAGTCATTTCAGTTTGACAAACCAAACAATCAATCCAATAATGGTGAAAATAATCAGCAGATTAATCCGTTATGAAAATAATCATTTTTTGCAGCCCTATTCAGAATAGCTCCTCAACCATCTACACCAGTGAAATCCAGCTTACACATTCATGCATGATCTAATGATATAATATACAACTGCATATCACTCACGAGGGCCATTACTTAAAGTACTTTCACTTACATCCTCATCCTGATTATACTTACATACTTTCCCAAAAGTAACATTTCCAATGCAGGACTCTAACTTGTAATGGAGTAGGCCTATTTTTACAGTGTGGTGTTTACTTGAGTAAAACATATGACTACTTATTTTAGCACTGAGAGTCTATCCGCCACGTTCTTGGTTGTACTGATTTCTCTGCCAGAATGTGACCAGAAAGGGGGGACATCTAAGAAATTTGTCTCCCAGGACATCTTCCTGGGTGACGACTTGCAAGCAGAATGAAGTCCCTGCACTCTCTGTGCTGAAGTGCTGTGTGGCGTCGTATCGGAGGCCACAGTTCTCTGCGATTGTGGTGGGGCTGGTGTGTGCATGCAGTCTGGTGGCAGTGGGGGCTGTGGTCTTGACTTCCAGCATCCCATGTCCAACTGCAGATATATCCACAGGCAACACCACGTAGGCATGCTGAAAGCTCTCTCCGATGGTGCACTTGAGCTCTGTAGACCAACAATATTCCCCGAGGTCTCCTAGAAAGAGAAACTATTTTATGAAGGCCTACACACAGCAATTAAACTAATTAAATTGATTAAAATGCAGTATAAAAAATGTCTATGTCAGGCAGGCGGTGATGGATTGACATAAGAGGATAGATAGATAGATAGATAGATAGATAGATAGATAGATAGATAGATAGATAGATAGATAGATAGATAGATAGA
>JBBPCS010000729.1:3780996-3806181 GCA_037974645.1 Hollardia meadi
ACACACACACACACACACACCCACACACACACACACACACACACACACACACACACACACACACACACACACACACAAACACACACTGCACTGTGGGGTGGGTTTGGGAGTTTCAAAGCAAACAATAATTGTACCTTGTAATGGCTCGTTCGGGGCTTCTGTAAGCGTACACGTACACTGTCACAAATATTAATGCATTATTTGTCCCTTCACAGGAGATTTACATGGGCACCTTGAAGATCTGCTGTTGATATTCTATAAGGTATTCAGAACATGCAAATCATCATATTGTCAGACAGGAAGGTTCATTTTTATTAACACATCAACTTAACCTGTCCAGAACGGTTTGCCATCCTCTGAGAAACCGTATGTCTTCAATGGAGACTTCGTGGATCGTGGTAAAAACTCCTTAGAGATCTTGCTCATCCTGTTTGGGTTCCTGCTGGTCTATCCCAATGATGTCCATCTGAACAGGGGGAACCATGAGGATCACATTGTTAACCTGAGGTAAGCTAGTCTTTGCACTGCTTTCCTCTTCTCAAAGTCACATTTAATATCTTGCACTGCTGTTTTTGCTAAGCTAGTCACAGTACGCTCATATATTGTAAGCGATCTAATTATATTCAACCTATACAACTGATGTGTATACTAATCTGGTGTTTAATTGTTCTCCAGATATGGTTTCACCAAAGAAGTTTTGGGAAAATATAGGGTAGGTCTTGTGTATTTTGCATTAAACTTTGTATTCAGATACTTTACTTAAGAAGGGTAGTAACACCACAAGTTTAAAAAAACAACCCCTTAACACGTTCTGCATTCACAATCTCAGTTAAGTTCAGTATTATAAGGACAATTGACTTAAGGTACAAAAACCAAAAGTTTAAATAATGCAAAGTGTTGTAAGGTTGCATATTAAACTATTAAATGGGGTCATTGAACCTAAAATCATAATCTGCAAAATTAATCGTAACTTGCTGTCAAATAAATGTTTTGGAGTAAAATGTGCAATATTCCCCTCTGCAATGTGGTGAAATAAAAGTAAGTAGCATCAAATGGAAATAGTCATGTTGAGTACAAACCACATGCACTTCTATTTTTATCTCATTCAAGCCTGCATGTGTAAAAGTAACCTTCAGACTGTAACTTTTTCCATTTGCGTGATGTGTGTGACTGTGGCCAGCCCTGGAGAAGCCTCAAAAAAATTACACAGTTTTTAATAAAAAACATTTGTCTGCCAGCACAACACTGATACACTATGCCTGACTCCCAGCATGGGGGTTATGATTGGTACACATTAATTAACTTGAAAAAATGACTGTGGTTTAAATTATATTCTCCATTCTCGGACTGTCACCAAATCTAATGAAAAGAACAAAACCAATGTAGTAAATTGTGACTAATATTGTCCCAGAGCCTGATAACTCATTAATGAGCCACACTGTTGCACTGGGCGCCATGTTGCTTCATTATAATGAACACAGCCACTGTAGTTAACATACATCATCCTGCTGGTGGACTGCCAATCGCACCACTGCTAGTATGAAGACACATTGCACAAATTAATAAGATAACGAGTTCATCATAACAATAATAATTCCTCTGTATGTAAGTAACCATAAGCTTGACTTGGTCTGCAGGTGCATGGCAAGAAGATCCTAAAGCTTCTCCAGAAGATTTTCAGCTGGCTACCTCTGGCTACAGTGATCGATCACAAGGTGCTGATCGTGCATGGAGGGATCTCTGACACAACAGACCTTGGCACGATAGCCACAGTGGACAGACACAAAGTAAGAGGGGCCTTCAGCATCAACCTAAAGTGTATTTAAGGCATTTTACAGCAGCAAATTCAGAAATATCATCATAATATCTGCATATTTTTGAATGTGTGCAGTATGTGTCAGCTCTCAGGCCTCCCAAGCTGACCCAAAATGGTAGAAAGACTCAGGCAATGATCAACGAGATCGGGGAGACCGTTGGACCAGGTGAAGGCCGGCGTCGAGTGTATTCTCTGACTTACAACAGCTCAGCCTCGGTTGACAAGCACAACCTCCCACGCCGCTCGCTCCACAACCAGCCCATAAGCAGTCAGCTCAACTGGTCAGTGGAGGAGGAGCTGAAAAGGAGGCGCAGACTGGCTGGGTTTGACCAGTCCTATGGGGAACTGACAAAGTCTGACTCTGACTCAGACCCAGAGTCTGGAGAAACATCAGAGACAGATGAGCATGAGTGGAAACAAGTAAGTGACAGGGAGGATAATGGCAGATGTTCAACGTTCAGTATGGGGAAAGATGCACACATTTTAATATTTATTTAGAAATTAATACTTTATTATTTATAGTTTTTTGTTGTTATACCACCGAGATAGTGGATTTGTTGTGGAGTGACCCAATGCCCCAAAATGGCTGCATTCCCAATGAGGTGCGAGGCGGAGGCTGCTACTGGGGGCCAGATGTCACTGAGGAAGTGCTGGGGAGACACAACCTCCAGCTCCTCATCCGCTCCCATGAGTGCAAACAGGAAGGCTACGAGTTTTGTCACAACCGCATGGTGAGCACAAAGACATACGCGAGGGAGCGTTTAAAGTGGGATATTTGGAAACAAGTACTTTTTGCTTTAGAGTGGTTTAGTCAAGAAACCGTAATATGATGATGGTAAGATGATGGTAAATCCTGTAACGACTCTGAATGCAGAGATGTGAACTCGGTTCGGTGAAGCAGGAAGGTAAAACGGGGAACAGGCTGTAGTCGGGAACATGCAGTCAGAAGAGGAACAAAGGCTGGAACACTAAGACTGGGTTGTACCATAGATGTATAAAAAGAAGTAGATACCAAACGCAAAGATGGCATCTATTCAATCCAATAAGAATTGCTTGCCTGGTGCATACGCCAAAATTGTTTTCTATTTTTCCGGTTTACTTATGCGGCTCACTGAATATGCAATAGTGCTTCTCCCACTGGCCTCGCCTGCGAGTTCTCGCACCGCATTGCTTTTCACGTCTCTAGGACAGTTTTTACAAATATAAAAGCTCCATGGATCAAAAATCCTCTCATTTAAGCATTTTAGTCAGACAAGCAATCAATAGGTCACATGCATTATGCCTAAGTCTTAGCAAACTTACTAACCGTCTTTCGTTGCACCCAGGTGCTGACTATATTTTCAGCGTCTAACTACTATGAGGTGAGCAGCAACAGAGGAGCCTACATAAGAATGGGTCACGATCTGGTCCCGCACTTCATTCAGTATCAGGCGAGCAAGACAAGCAGAGAGCTCACCCTGAGACAAAGGTACACGAGGCTGCACAAAATTTAAGATAACAGAAAACAATTTAATAAAGGCCAATCATATTTGTGTTCCAAAAACATTCAAACATATTCTGTTGAGTGATTTACAAAATTGGTCTAAAAAGCTTTGGGTGAAGAACAATCATTTACTTCAGATTTATACGGTAGGAGTAAAGAGGTCTTTTTCTCTAACTGTTCTTTGTCAGTGTCGGGTGGACAGAGAGATCGGCTCTGCGAGCTCTGAGGGAACAACTGTTTGTACATAAGTCAGATCTCATGAGCGCGTTCCAGGAGTTTGATCCCAACAACACAGGTACATAAAACGGGACAGCTATACACTGAACAATGAATTCACTTATGCATAACAGAAGATCATCACCATCTAGTAGCAGTGTATATTTGTACAAGTATATTTCTGTCTGTGTCTCAGGAATGATCTCTCTAAGGCACTGGGCCAGTGCCACAGAGAGAGTACTGAATCTGGGTCTGCCCTGGAGGGTGCTGCGCCCTCAGCTCGTCAGCAACACCCAGTATGGCATGGTGGACTACCAACAATGGATGAGGGAGTTCTCCATCACTGAGCCCAAACTAGAGGTCAGTCTCGTACAACTAGTGTCAGTGTGTGTTTTGTTTTTTATGTTTTATTTCTTCCTCACCGCTTCACTAAATCGTGCATGCACAGAGTTGCAAAATCCTGATTGATATGTCTCTTCCATTTCAGATCTCAGGTAACAGTATCCTGGAGACTATGTACAGAAACCACTCCAACCTGGAAACCATCTTCCGAATCATAGACACAGATCACTCAGGTCAGTAAGGAGCGCCTGGATCCCAATCATGGGGCTCCATGTCATTCTTTCCTTTATAGCCATGTTGGTGGCATAGCTTTATGGATGTTGGTTAGTTGGTCCAACACTTTGATCTAAACTATTTTATCTCAGCAACTATAAGATGGGTTGAAATTTTGTACAGACATGCATGGTCCCCAGAGGACGAATCCTAATGATTTTGGTGATCCCATGACTTTTCATGTGCCAGCAGTGGGACAAAGTTTTCACTTATCCAGTGAAAGACACTCGTATCTATTTGAAGGATTGCCATGAACATGTTGAACTAAGATGATTAACATGGTAAATATTATACTTGCTGAACATCAGAATGTTAGCATACTAATGTTAGCATTAAGCTCAAAGCACCACAGCCTCACAGAGACACTGGCATGGCTGTAAACTATTACCGTTGGAATTTCAGAGAAACTTTTAGTTTATTTGGAATGCTTGCGGGACTTGCACTCTTTGCTGTGGTATGTGTTGTATTGCTATGTTAAGTGGGAATATAACAAACTGTATATCAGAGGTTGTTATTAAGGAATTTCTATATATGTTTGACATACCCTCAATTTATTCTTCATCATAACACCTTTCAACTGTAAGTGAATCAACAAAATACATGGCATTTAGACACAGTACTGATTTTTTTATGCTAGAAATTTGGCAAGAATACAGCTACATCCTCCCCCTCTGTGTTTCTTCTAGGTTTGATCTCTTTCGAGGAGTTTCGTCAGACCTGGAAACTCCTGAGCTCTCATCTTAAGATGGACATCAGTGACAAGGCCATAGCAGACCTGGCCCAGAGCATCGACTTCAACAAGGACGGGAGCATCGATATCAATGAGTTCATGGAGGCTTTCCGGCTGGTGGACCTCTCTGCACATGCCTGAGAGCCTGGACGAGGATTTGTAGCTACCTGCTGCTCTGCTGCGTAGAGAACACCAAGAACTGTCTTGGACAGACTCGTACCTGGATATGCGTCTATGGAAATTCAAGTATTTAGTAGTATCTCATCCATTTGACCTGTGTGGGTTGATTGAGTGCATTATTGTTCATCCACCTAGATCTTTTCTACCTCTTCTACCTAGACTTTTGGTTCTTTTTCACCCTTTTTTCATCCAAGTTTATTTAAGAAGTTGGTTGTATTTTAATTATTTGTAGCTTAATCTGTTTAGTTATGCATAAAAAAAAACATCAGACACATGTGATTTTGCCTTTCATTTTGAGTGCACAGTTTACAATGTTTGGCCCAAAGAAGTTAGGAATAAAAGGAACCTCAGCAGCTTTACTCATCAAAGTCAGTTTATAAGTGTCAGGGAGTATGACTTCTGTGGCTCCAGAATGAGCTGCGGCCATTGACATCTGTCGAGCCAGCTTTAGATCAATGGTTACACACACCTGAATATCCAATTGATTTGTTGACATTCGAACTGCATTGTAGGAAATGTAGTCGCCAGATGATATTTCTAGTCCTGCTGTACTGATTTAGCTTTTTTTCTGTCCACCATTGAATCTAAATCAGTGGCGTACACTTTTAAAGGCGCAGAGTATGTTTTACTGGAACGAAACCCTGAGATTTATTTTAAGTTTGAGTTTGTACTAAATGAATACATACATAGCCCCACATGGTTTCTCTATGAATTCTAGTCTAGCAATCATGCGGCTCAATTTAGAATGCACCACTACCTATGGAGTAAAATATGATCAATATATTAGTAATAATAATGAAAATATTAGTGATAAAAAGTGCATTCCCACAGTCCACATAAGCTGAGCTTCAATATCAAAATGCTTTTCAAAAGCATTATCATTGATAAAGTATGAGTCAATTCTGCAGAATGCTCCTTTCTCAATTACTGATTGAAAACTCTACAATGCTGATTTCCAAATGTATATCACAGTAGAAAAGGCCCAAATTGTCTCTCCGTCAACTAGTTATTAATCCCTTACTATTGATATTTTCATTTTGTTTACAAGTATATGCTTGTACAACCATGCGTCATTGTTTGCCTGCCCTTTTCAGTCAGAGTCACTGCTTTCATTCTACTTCTACCAGTGCTATGAAAAAAACGTGTAATTCAGACCCTTGGGATATGGATGAGTCGACTGTATGAGGGGATATAATCTGCGACAGCTGCTTAATCAGTTCAACTGCCAATCAGTCTTTCATCCTTGTGGGGATGTGAATCCAGGACATGAATCCTATCAACTCAAGCCCTACTTTGATGAGATGTGGAAAAGGGCTTGTCTGAAGGTAAACACAAGGGACGTGATATGTCCCGTATTAGTACCCGCAACGCAACTATAACCTCTTAACCCCCCCCCCTAACAGACAGTGGTGCTTTACAGAGAGCAATATACAACAAACACTAAAAAAAATAAAAAAAAATCAGGCTACCTCTGCAGTATGTACAAAAGGAAAGGGATGTGATGAACTTGTTTTCAATTGAAATTAAATTTATTAATATTGTAACAGCAGCATAAAAAAAGAAATACAAAGATGTATTTACAATGTATTCAATCACAACACACACTCAATGCCATGACTTGTTTACATGCCAGTCACATTCATAGTCTCATATCCATAATCTGATTTGACATAAGGGAAGCCAGCTATAATTAAACGATGTTGAGTCTTTCCATTAAGCTCTCCATGTCAGTCCAGAAAGTACAGATGTCATTGTTTAATTGGTTCAGATAGAGAAGCAAAGTCCTGATAAACCTGCCAAAATGGTGTTAAAGAGAGTAAATACTCTTAGGTAGGTAGGATAGACTCAGCTCAGGATGCCTCCTCTCATGTGTCCGCTGTCACTGAGCCCGTGCTCTATGAGTTTGATGTCTTCCAAGTCATCTTTGATAACGCTGATCAAATGACTTAAACCTTCCTGCTGCTGTTTCAAATGCTGAAAGTAAGAGACACAGAATAAATCTTTCAAAATATTTTAAAGTCATGGTGTAGAGAAACGCACTGTGCAGTCAGAGGTCTGGAACTACAATCACAGGGCACAGAAGTTACAATAAGGTGCATAATGTAAATGTGCTGCCTCACTTGTTTGATTTCTCTGAGAAGGTCTGCGTCAACACTGTAGCGTTCTTCTGATCTCACAGCTCCAAAGTGATTCTGCATCCGGATTTGGGACATTAATTCGTTCAACCGACCCTAGAAAAAAAGCCAACACACATACTGTAAGATATCCTTTAAAGTGGGGGTGTAACCAAACGTCATTGACCCATTAGGATTTTTCCCCACGGTTTGGCACACATGTGGCCCGTGGATTAATTGCAAAATTTAATAAGGATTGCATTGTTACCACATGAGATTCAAGATTCATGCAACCATAAAATCCAAAAGAATGATATCACACATATTGTAGCAGTTTTTCTTTGCTGAATAACTTGATTATTAAAACTTACAATTGCAACATGCACTGAAGCCATTTTACCTTAATTTCAAATCTAGTAAGCATGCTCAGTGAATGACAAAGCAAAGCGAGCATTTGTAACTGCCACAGTTTACCTTGAACTGGGTGGGGGCATTGAGTTCAGACTGAATGGTGTCCAGCTGCACCCGGAGATGTTCCTCATCTACTTGGATAGCATAACCACTTTTTCTCTGAATCTCCTGTTTGATCAGCACCTGCCAGAACAATAGGAACGGATGAGGAGGAGTCATAAATATGATAAGAAACACTGGAGCAGAAAAGATAAAACAGGGAAAGACAGCAATAGGGACTTCATTCAAACTCTTAAGAAATGTACAGATGTTATTAATCAAGAGGTCATTTCATTGTTTCTTTTAAAAGAGAGCAACACATTTTTGCTGGACAAAGTTACAAAGGTGAAACACAAACCTGCAGCACCCTGTGAGAGAGATCCATCAGCTTCCTCTTGTACTGTGCAATCTTGGCCACCGTGGTCGCCTGGTTCTTCTGGAGTTCACTGATGTCATTGGAGATAATCTGCAAGTCCATATGAGCATGTAAGTGGGTGATGTGAGCATGTATTTGTTTTCATTTTGCTTTTCGACCCATCAAGCTGAAAACAATCCCTGCCCTGAAACTGCAAGTTAGAAATCTGACATTTTGCTCATCAACATACAAAGCTAGACGAAGATGTTGCATTTTTAGAGTAATATCAGCTAAATGCTTTTGACATTGACCAAATTTAGAAGCAAATCTTACAGGTTCTCTCTGTCTATGTATCCTGAGTGGTGAGTTAACTTATTAGCCTCTATCTCACATGATGTGTCCTGTAAATATCCTCAAATCCAAACCAAACCTAACAGAGAAAAAAAGCTGATGACTGTGAAGATGATTTTTTTTTCATTAATTTAATTTACTGTAAGCTATATGAACCAAAATTATTTTAACACTGCCTCTTGCAGCTATATTTGCAATGGTAATTTCACCTTTAAACATTCTGTTGGCAGCAAGCATGAATTGGACATCTGTGTACTCTGTCCTTGACACCACAAAATCTGTTTCAAAATTCCTTTCTTGCTAATCAGAAGGCACCGTGCCCATGTCCAGTGAGTCTTTTTTACATTTAGAGAACCAAGACTAGCAGGAACATACTTACATCCACTCTTGTCTGGTGCTGTTTGGTCATCTGCTCCTGGATTTGTAGCCTGCGAAGCAGCTCCTTAAAACCCACCATGGGCACTGGGATTAATCTGGAGAAAAACGTTTTAGATTTTTAATGATCTTGTTAATTAAACTTGTAATGATAATGTGACTTCACACAGGAAGTTAAGATGTAGTTTTTATTGACTTTTTGTAAACAACCAACAGCCAGTAAAAGCTGTGGCTTAATGGGCACTGGTCAGGAAACCGTTCAGAGGCATCTTTATTCTTTTAAGTCCAAGCCTTGTATTTTCCAACCTGGGTTTGATATCTAATTGTGGCTAATCTGACTATGGGTCATGCTAACTTTGCCCCAGAAGTAGATACCTACGCAGTTAGCTACAACAGATAATTTCCATTTTTACTCTCTTGGACTTGGATAAAAACTTTTGAAATAATTTCTGAAAAACTAAAGTTTATTTGGGGGGGAAAAAAAATATCTAAATGCAGCGACTGGAGACTCTCGAGGACCTTTTCGAAAAGTCCGTAACAGATATTCTTAACCAACTTACTTCTCTGGATCAGGGTTGTCCACCTTGGCCTGCTCCCAAATGATGGGGTCCACTCCTAGTGAGACGAGACAACAACCTTAGTTACAATTCAGGACTGTCATAAACCAACAATTTGTTAAATTCAGCAAGACCAACATGCATGCATGCATGCATTCACCTGCAGGTGCATTTTGCAGCAGCTGTTTGAGCTGTGCTGGAGAAAGCTCTGTGCGAGTGACAGACATGGCCACTCCAATCTGTGTGAGCTGGACCTTGACGTTGGCCTGCTCCAGATAACTGAAGAGTGTGGTGGCGGGGATCCGCTTGGAGGTGCCATTAGGAGAACGCTCCACCACGTAAATGATCACTTCTGTCCTATGAGAGAGAAGACACATGTCTAAGACCCCATATTGGTTTATGATGAATTGTCTATTATCTATTACAATTTCTGATCTAAAAGTCTCTTTTAAAAATCATTAAGAAACCATTTGTGCAGTAGTAGTACTGCATGACGTGTTATAGACCCTTACTGGTCATTGGACAGGGCTTTGACACCGTCTACATTGACGGAAAGTGTCTGGTTACTTCCGAGGATCTTGTGGAGGGACTCCACCAGCTGCTGCTGCTGAGCTCGCACATCAGTTTCCTTTTTATTGAGAACCAAGACCACTAAACCATCCTCGTCCTTACTCACTGGGACGCAGCTGTAGCCCACCGCCTAGGAAACAAACAGAGGAGTGCCATTTAATATTCAAACTGAAATGAACCAAACAACACTTCCAGCCATTCTTCTGAACCATCTGCCATTACCTTGAACCTGCAGAATGGGTTCTCCTGGGTAAACTCAACAGGTGGGTTGTTGTTGCTGTAGTAGCCCTTCCCAGTTCCCCAGTATGCCTGCAGTTGGTTCCATTTGGCTAAGATGGAGTCACGCTCATCTCCTAACAAGGTGGGTGCTGACAAAGCAGTGACCTGCTGGTAAAGCTGGGTGGGCTGAGTCTGACCCGGCTGCTGGGCCTGCTGGCCAAACAAACCTCCTGGTAGGGGGTCGGAGAGATAAAATGACTGTCTTATTCTTTACATTTTCTGAAACACCTTCATCGTCTATGTTCATGGGTGATAACTACTGATTTAAATGATTAAAAAATTTGTCTTATATTTCTGCTTCGGCTGCACACTGTTGGATTGATGATACAATTGGTTACTTTCTGCTTGTTGTCACCCTCTGCAGTGATAAGAAGTGTACAGCACTATTGAGTTGTAATGGAAGGTTGTGTGTAATGGTATGTTCAAACAGAAAGCGAATAAATGTTTCTTGCGCGGCCAGATTACATACAAAATCAATGGAAAGACGCAAATACATGCAAATTCGCATCTACTCTCGCCAGGCGATGTGAATGACGCGATTAGCGCGATGTGAATGACGCAAACTCGTGTCAATCTCATCAATTGAAAATTTTCAACTTAAGCGAAAAATCTGCATGGGCTCTCACCTTGCTGCTGCTGAGTTGGCTGGATATTAAAGCATCCAAACCCACCCAGGCCAGTCGTTCCTAATCCAGTTCCAAATCCTGTTGTCCCAGTAGTGGCCCCAGTGCCAAGCCCAGAGGAGAACCCAAACCCTTTGTTCTGTGTGTTTCCAAACAGGCCTCCTAAAACAGAAGAATGTACAAATACAGTAAGAAAATATCAACTACATTAATGCTACTGAATGCTGGATAGGTCTACAGTGTTTGGGAAATAAGCTGCCGGCTCTGCAGAGGGATCACAGCAGGAGTGACGAGAAGGACTTATGTACAGGGTAGAGTCAGTGAGACATCTTGTGGCAGCTATTTGTTGGTATTTCACCACAAACCTGAGTGTGCAGCAGTAAGCTAGAGCACAGTTTTAAAAAATAACATTCAAAACATTGATAGATATCACTGAAATGTCAAATCGGTTTTCCTAGTCTTCCAATTATTTTTTAAAAAACCATTTGTAATTTAGGTCAAAAACATTATGGTACTAGATCATTAACCTTGATCTACATTAGGCTTCCTGTATGATTCTTCTCAAGCATTTAAGTTTCTTTTTTAATATAACATAAACCTACATTTTAAAAATGTCAACAATCAGAATGAAATACAAAACAGAAGCATGAGAAAGGAATTTCTCCCTGCATTGGGCCTCAAAGGCAGCCACAGTACAGCGATATTTACATATTCATAAAAAAGCACTTGCATCATAGAAGAAACGTAAAAAAAGTTTCGTAATTTGACCTACTGACTCTTTTTTTTTTATAATGCAAGTACAGCAGGTTGTGACTACCTTTGATGATTGTTGCCTCATTTGGGCGGTCCTCTTTTTAAAACACAAAGGGCTGTGTGTATGCACTTTTTTTTTGTCCTGCACGTCAACATAAATTGGCAACAAAAAGAAGGGAAAGTTGATATTTTTGTTTGAAGTTTGAACTCAGCTATACTGCTGACCTGTGGTGTTGCTGGGAGCAGCAAAGCTGAAAGTGGACCCTGGTGCAGCGGCAGTTGTTGTAGTTGTCCCAAAGCCACCAAATGTGCCTGTGAAAAAAGCAAATCATGACAAATGAGAAAAAGGAGATGACACAAAAACAGGCAAGAGACAGATGAATGCTGGAAAGAAAAAAATAATGAAATCACTGACTGACATATAGTAAAGAGTAAAAAACTTAAGATTAATTAAAGGAAAACTGAATTTTATTTCCATCTAACGCTGATCTTCTGTCTTACAAAGACGGTGAAAACATACTGGACTTCCACAGGAATCAAATGAAATAGGTGCATAATTCAAAATTGTGTCCACTCATGCAAATGGAAACAACAATGCATGACATTTTTTGAGACGAAGCCACATGTGAGATGAAAAATCACTGCACCAGGTAGATGTGAAAATGGAAGAAAATGTGTGTTTAAAGACACAGACTGTACTGATTAATCAATCAATCACAAAGGTCATCTACCTGTGCTAGCCAGGCTATTACCAAAATTGAAAACAGTACCAGTGGTGGTTGCTGTACCAAAGCACCCCACATTAAAGCTGACTGCTGCTGGGTTGGCATTTAAACCAAACCCCCCAAAACTAAACCCACCAGCCGTGGTGTTTCCAGCTCCCAGCCCCCCAAATCCTGCATCCAGCGGAGGCAGGCAGCGAGAAGGAGAGAATGACATGGAGGAGTTAAACGACAAAAGGTCAGGCCTAGTGTAGGGCTTATTAATTGTAAAAACAGTCTTCAAATATCTTAAAGGAGACAGCACTAAAAAAATACAGAGCTAAATGTTTTGTACATGGTATCTTACCAGTGTTGGCGGAGCCAAAACTAAATCCTGTGGCTGGTGCAGCAGCAGTGGTGGTGGCTGCCCCAAAAGCAGGGGCTGTAAGAGCTACAAAGAAAAAGTAGACAAAATAGGCAGCCTGTTAAAATGGCAAAATATTAGATTCAGATAGAACGACAAGTATTTGTAGTAGTAGCGTAGTTAAAATGTGGCCACATCTACCTTAATCAATCACTGATTTTATGTACTACCCAGTGGGCACGCCATGTGACACAAATCAAACACACGCCGATGTTAAGTGATTAACAGACGACACTGGTTTGGCAAAATGCTAAAACCTAAATTGCTCACGATGGATCCTCAGCAGTTATTTCTACATTTGCTCCATTGCCTCTGAACTTCTACCTTCAGTGAGGTGTGTGAGGACTTTCTGCTCTTTCTAAGTCCGTCAAAGCTGTGACAGCAGAAAACTTTGAAGAGTACAGTGGGACAGAGAGGCTAAATGGACTGGTTATAGTGGGCCAGAGAGGCTAAATGGACTGATCATAGTGGGACAGTGGACTGGTTATTATATGCACTGAGAATGGTCAAGCGGAGAAGTTGAACGAAGAGCTGATCGAGGTAAGACAAGGCTCACAGACTGACGTTTAGACAGGCGAGTACATCCACTAGTAACGTAGTGTTGTGTGTGCATGCTGTGCGTTGTGTAAAACTGTGCAGTGCTCTTTGCAGCACGATGGCAGTTATTTTATTTCTGTATATTACTTTTTGCACCTTCCGCGGTGTCCACAGATGGTTTTATTGTCTCAGTTTTGTACTCTTTTCAGGTTAACTGTAGTGAGGCTAAACAGAGGAAGGCTGTTGTATATTTATAGTTGATAATCAGTGGTATGGACAGGTTGCAAAATCGGTCTTAACTTATTGTCGGGTTGGACGTAAGGGCTTGGTGGCTTGATGTTGTTCCACTAGTGTTGATAGATCGTCATTGAAACATTGAATTGGTTAATGTAAAAGTCACCTTATACACCCCCCGACACATAATTTCCAAAATGCAGCAATGTTTACTCAGAGTACATTTTAACTGACTTACTTTTTACTTGTATCCAAGTACATTTTTAGTCTAGTCTGCACCAAAGTATGTTTCTTTACCTATCAATTTGTGTTTCTGTTTATTTCAACCTGCCTAAACTCCTGACCCCAACCAGTTGTCTTCTGCAATAGTTAACCTCAACCCAATCTTACTCCAACCAGTCATCCCTTGCAGAGCCCAACCATAACCTAACTCCAGACAGTGCTGAGGAAACCTCAGTAGGAAAGAGACTTTGACAAGAAGTTAATCCCATTTGTAAGTTTCTCTTCCACTGTGTGGGAGACATTCACAGATGCTTCCGATAAAAAAGCTTAGGAAAGCGGCTGTGCTCTACCATCTCTCTGTTTGAGACGTAAAGTTGCCAAACATAATCCTCATCCTTGATGCCTCCCACACAGGTGGATGAGACAGTCCCAACCCGGGGTAACCAGTGGTTTTATTGGTGCATCTCATCCAACAACACAAATGTTACTACTGCGGGTCATGATGAATGCAAAGAGGTGTCCCATGCAGGCTCAGGACTTACTGCCGAATCCGGATGAGGCGGTGGTTGCTGCAGGGCCAAAGCCAAATGCTGTTGATGCTGTGGTTTTGGGACCAAATGAACCCAATGAAAACCCGGACGTGTCTTCCAAAAAAAATTAAAATAAAATAAAAGAAACAGTGCTATGAGGGTTGGGTGTCGTTATAGCTACAATGGATTTCACATGCGGTAGTTTGGCTAATTTTTGTCAGGAGGGAGCGCTACCTAACCGTAACGTTTGATGAGCACTAGATTAACCTGGGAGTGTTCATTAGCCCAAACAGCTAACGTTAGTCGCAACGATTATGGTACTGCACTTTAACTGGCAACGGAGCACTGTTTCAATTAAGCTTACATTAGCATTATAGTTATCAGTTATATAACATACATGGCTAAAAAGCTTGCTACACGCACCGGCTTAGCCGGTAGGTTGATTCCCACCATCATGACTGCTAAGTTAACTTAACGGAAGCTTGATGTGCGCTGTCAGTTAACCATTTGTATTTGTTGCTGATGTATACACATCATCAGTGTAATGTTATTTTGTTAATATACAAGTGACATATTAAAGATTCATTAAAATAATACCAAATTAAATTAAAAAATGCCCTTACTTGCCGCTGTGTTACTCGTGGCGCCGCCAAAACTGAACGCCATGTTGACTGTCATACAGTTCTACTTCTTCTTCGTTTTGAGGCTAAACAGTTATCATCCAACATAACGGCGCATTACCGCCCCCTGGAGGGTGGACCAGAGTAGGCCAGCTACTTCTGCAAGGATCCGATTATATCAGACAAAATACTGTTAACTTCTCATGGAAAGGTATAATCACAATTACAAATGCAGCAACAATGGTCACATTTCCAAATAGCATTGTGTAGACAAAGAGACCTTCAAATCCAACTTTGATTTGAATTTTCAATCTGCGTCCTCACTACAAGTGCTTTTTAAAAATAACTAAATAAATAAATAAAACTACCTTGGATGTCAAAAGACCTCAAATATTTGTAAATTAGCAAAAATGTAGGGTAAAACTGGTGTTTCAGACAATATGTTTTTATGCTGCAGTGTAATCAGAATCGGATTTATTGCCAAGTAAGTTTTCACATACACAGGGAATTTTCCTTAGTATTTTGATGCATAACAAAAAAAAAATCCTAAATAAAAAAAATAAAAATAAATAATATTATTTATTTTATTTTTTTAATTTAGGAATTTTTACTTTTACAGTAGCCTATGGCTTTTCTAATATATATATATATATATAATTATTAATATTTATAATGTATAAAATATATTTTTTAGAGCATGTCTTTTCCTTCCTTCAGATACGGCCATATCTTCACTCACATCCTCTTGTGGACTGAAGACTGAAGTTAAGTCAAATACGTTACATTTTCTACATCTAGCCATGTTCGCTCAGGTTAGCTGGTGCAATTTGAGAAATCTAAATTGACTTGGTAAATACATAGAATTATAAACTCTCTTTCACATTGCAAAATTTTCAAGCAGTGGTAGGGATTTCTTTTACCTCCCTAAAATGTGAACAAAACAAAAAAAAGGCTTAAATGATGAAGAGACCCATTTATTGAAACTACTTTTATTTTTGTGTGCACAGTAAAACAGTCGACATTTCAAAACAATCTGACAGTTAGAATATGTGAGTATAGCTGTAACAATAACTTCAGGAAGTACATCTGTAATCAAAGTATGGCACAAAGTTCACATGCTTTTTGTGTTTTGGTTTGACCAACATAACAAAATAATTTATCCTTGTTAACCACAACACTAATATTGGGTAATAGTGTTTTTTGCATGAAAAATTATTGACTTAACCATTCATTCACCCTTTCATAAATTTTTGATTATGCACTCTTCATAAATTTGTCCATTTTAATAAAATTTTCTTTCTGTATGTCATTGAATCATAGTATACATCAAACACAAAAAGCCAAATAAAACAAACTCTAAATTGAAACATGTTACAGCTTCTCCACTTTTGTCTGACATTGTCATTGCTGCTTATTAGGGTGCATGTAATGACGAGGTGGTACGAAGTAATTCATTCATGCTTAAAATGTTACAACTAAGAATAAGAGCAGTAATAAAAGCTGGGGTCATCACAGTTCAAATGAAGTAGTTCTGCAGCATTTTTTTAAATAAAACATTAAATGGCACCTGACATCTAATATTTTCACCATACTGTACAACAATCTATCATTAAAGCAGAGCGTTTTCAAAGTTCAGTTTGACCCAGCTGGCTATATAACAACTATAAAAAAATTCCATGCTCAGTTTTGTTTGGTATCTGGAAGAAAACGATATGCACTTAAAGGATTTGTTGCTATGACATATCTTCTTATCACAAAATATGTGAAAACTATAAAAGGCAAAACAAATCCAGTAACACTGATTCTTTCCAAGGCACAACTGCAGTGTTTCTTCATATTGAACCCTCATGAGTTTTGATTTGCAATGGCTGGACACCAGAGATGATATCTCCTAAAGTCTTTCACAAACATCTCACAAATATATATAAGTCATATTCAACACCAACAATGCTAAGGCCTTTAACAACAGAATAAAGAAATTGAAATGATAAACATTAATTACATTTTGATATGACCTTGTTAGATAGTATAAGCAGTTACACAGGGCAAAAATACTGTCAACACATCATTTCAGTAGTGTATGAATCATTTAGATGGCTGATTTAAGTGTGCTCATTCTGGCACATTTGTGAAGTTTTAGTTTAAGATGTTCCTCATTCAAACACTTCTACATTAACATTTATAAAAAAATGAGAAGGACTTCTTATTTTACAAAAAAAATTAATGTATCCAAAATATACAGCGTTTTGTCTGATATTCATTCCCATTATACACTGACAGGAAGGTAAGCAGTTCAACACATCTTACACTGTATATATACAAAAATAATATGCCATACTCATACTTTCAGGTACGGCGACAAGGTGACGTGCACAGGTATCACTCTACAGTGCGCCAAGAGAAAATAATGAGCAACGGAAATGTTTTGTAACATTTAGTCTACGATAAAATGCTAATTAACATAGCAATACTGAATTGACTGAAATGTCTTCACAAAGACTGGCTGAACATTTTGTTCTTCTCACCTGCTTTAATAATGCCTGATAATATCTAAGCAGAGCCCCTCTAAGAGTGACATATGATATATAAAAGCTCACAGTTTGTGGACTTCATTACCCAAGTCCCATCACTCTCTATGCCGTTTCACACTACTCAAGGCCACAGCACTGAAAAGTCTAATTTATCCCTCACCTGAGGTTTAAAGAGTGGGTTTCGTTTGATTTGAAAGCGTGCTCTCCAACTCTACTCATTAGAAAACCACAGCTTGTTGTCAATAATTTTACATTTTACATTATCAGCAACTGATTTAACCAAACAGCAAAAAGTAGCCCTTCACACACATTTTGTGTTTTCAAATGATTGTTATTTTCTTCATGGCATACAGTGCTTGACCTGGACTTTAGGTAGCTCACCATCTTTAAAATTGCAGTACATACTGTTTGGGACTAAAACAAATGCTCCCTTCCTCTCTACCCCCCTGAGATTTCTATAAAGGCAATATTGACATTTTTATGGTGATTGTTTTCTGCTTCTCTTGAAAAACCAAATCCCTATTTAAAATTCTGAGGGTTGTCCATACACAAAGCCCTCTTCTCACTCTTCTTTTCCCTCCTCAAGCTTGTGGGTCAGCTTTAGGTGTCAAACCAATGTAGGTTCCATTCTGAGGATCTTCCTTTTCCTTGTCGCTGACTGGAGAGTAAGACGTGTCCTCCTCAGTGGACGTCTGTGTGGGAGATTGAGGATAAAAATCAGTATTAAAAACTCCTCTCATCTTACTTTAATTTTGTAGAGTTATACCTGTAATCAAAAAGGCTTGATGTCCTAGTGACATTTTATAGTACTTTAACATTTAGTATTACTACATTATGTTAATGTGTTAAAACCAGACAAGAAGTTAACTGTATAGCACCCGAATTATTTCATGAGGAGTGAAAGTTAGCTGCATATAGAAAAATTAGATTAAGGATGCATATGGACAATAAGTAACCAATATAGCGAGATAGAGGCTTGTATAAAGCAAAGAAAACATAGGAAATTGAACAAAACAGGCAAAATAACCATAAAGACTTACAGCATAGAGAGGCTTGGTAAACACAATGCGCTTAACTTCATTCTGCACAGAGACATACAGTGATAAATACATGCACAGTGCCATTAGTGAGAGGTTAAGCAACTGAATGTATTATGCAAAATTATTACAATAATTACTTAATGGGCCAAAGCAAGCAAATGGTGAGCTGTTAATAAATTAAATAAAAAATAAAATTAGGTAAGAAGTGTTGTCATACCTTCTGTTTGCGGGCCCTGATCAGAAGGACGATGAAAACTGCGAGCAGAATTGCTCCCAGTCCCACAATAATAAGTGGGAAGTTGGACATCAGAGTGACAATCAGCAGCAGCTTCTGTACTCTTGCCGCAGACGCATCATCAATCACCACACTCTATTAAAAAACAATGCAGCAGATATATTTTGGGGTTGGAAGTTTGTATATCACAAGTGACTGGGCTAGCATCTTGTGTATAATATTGTCTAGTGGTTAAGTCCTGAGGTGTGTCGTTGAAAGTTGGTTCCTTATGCATTAAAACAAAGGGGTCTCTTTTTTTCTTTAAATGCTTCAAATTTTGCCTGAGAACATAAATGATTGTTTTTTCATAAAATAAAATAAATCGTGATCTACTAATTCATAATGTTCATCCCGACTGCCAGCAGTTACAAGATACAAGTGTGTGTTTCAGCACGTCTTTTATGTCTCTTACCTCATTGAGGAACATGACGGGAAAGATTGTGTCATTCAGGCCTCTAGTTTTCCTGTTATGGATTAAATGATCAGAGTGTAAAGCGATCATATTCACTATCGACACACATGAATCAGAACTATAGAATAATAATGTTTAGCTTGTGTTTGGATGCAGGTACTTACGGGAATCCAAGGATCCTGCTGAGCAAGATGTTTACCTGTGCTCTCTTACTTGCACGCACAATCACTCCAGTAGTCTGCACACAGTAAATAAAACAACATATTGTATTAATAATGTAAAGCATTGCATCATCAGAACAGACTACAAAATTAAATTTATGACACTGTTTTATGAGTACAATGACACCAATGCAAGCGATAAACTTCTGTACTACTACCTATATGCCACTGGGTGGTGGTGGTGCAGTACTCTTAAATGCAGCATGGCACTACTTTCAACACAGTTCAATGAAATGCAGCCTTAACAATCAGACAAAACTGTGAGCTTTCATTTGCTTTGGCACATACAGTATGTCTGGCCACCCTCCCATTCAGACCAATTTCCCTCCTGTGACCAATCACAGCTGTTTATTTAATATAGGGCTGGTTTGACAGATGACTGACAGAGGGGGCATCACCAGTCCAGATTTGAAAAGTCACATGTCACACGTGTGACTGCTCTGACTGGGTGTAGATCTATCCAGTTGAGTTTAGTCTGCAGGTCTGTTCATGTTCATGAAACACAGATCAAATGGTTAAAACTAGGAAATGAACCAAGATTCTGTTATTGTATTGCCGATGTCTTGCTTAAAATGTTTTCAGAAACACATTTTAGTGTACCGTTTAGCTATGACTTGGGAATGTTTGTGACCAGATCTTTTGAAACGTGGCACAAATAGTTTCTGGGAGCTTTTAGTGTTGAAACGTCACGTTTCAACGCTCTGATTGCAGGTCCATTCAAAGATGTTCAGAGGACTGTGCGTATTGATAATGCTCCTTGGAAAACCAATTCAACCATTTCTTACACTGCACGGTAACTTTTACTCTTGTATTTCCTATTTTTTATTTTATTCAATTTGAACTCTTCTTACTTTCTATCTAAATTCTCTGTTTGTATTATGTTGCTTTTACATTGTGTCTCGATGCCTTCTATGTTTTATGTAAAGCACTTTGAATTGCCTTGTTGTTGAAATGTGCTGTACAAATAAATCTGCCTTGCCCCTTGCCTTGCCAAAAATACACTGAGAATTCCCAAGCTTATATTCGTTTGCTAATTAGTCTGGCCATGCCACGCTAAATAAAATCAGTTGCTCCTACATATTTCAACAATGAATTGAAATGTGCAGTGTGACCAAAAAAGTCACAGCATTAACGCTACTAATCATAACTGCTGAGTAAAAAGTGCATTTGAGGCTGACAGAATGCGGCCTGGTGGCTTACCGGGTTAAGGTCTAGGAACGTTTGGTGATGCTGCATTTGAGGGGACATTCCTTTAATTGCAGCCACATATTTGTCATCTGCCAGGTGAAAATGAGGAAAAGAGGCGACCACTGGGGCACCTATGTGAAGAGAGGAGAGAAGGTGAGAGGATTCAGGAGAGAAACAAGAGAGGTGACAACAATAAGCTGAGCAAAGCATGATGTATATCTCTACTGTAAATAAAGGAGTCAAGTTAGCCTTTATTCTACTTCATTAACTGAAGCAAATGTCAACCACGACAAAATATGTTCTTCATCTGCTGTGACAACGTTGCCCCATCTCTAATTAGAGTTTCAAGAGACATTTGCGCTTCCACATGCCTACATAACAAGGTATAACTCTTTAATTTGGCTAATTCAGACATTAATTAGCAAGTCATCTAATGTCAACATCAATATCATCACATAACATACAGGCAATATTAAGATGACCTCAACAGTGAAAGAGTTGTAAAATTTCAGCGTCAGTCTTTCCTAATTAATTTGCTTATTTGTAAAGCACGGACCTCCAAAGTGGCATCAGAACATCTGCTCTGTATAAGAAACCTGAGTAACAAGTATGTAGTTTCTATAATGTTCTCGTCTTGTTCAAAATACACACAGCCTGATAGAGTGACAACACCATAGCGATGAACATAAAGAAAATGGTAAGTTAGTCAAAGTAGAAAGTAGAATGGCACTCAGTGGAGCGCATACCTCCCCCAAGGCCCAACAGCCCTCTTATTTAAGCCTTAGCACCAACTGCAGCAACCCGTGACACTCTGTTAGTACCTTACTGAATCCCTGTTAACTTAGCAACACATTGGTGGTAGTTGCAGGTTTCTAGCGCTATTTGTTACCGTACAGCAGCCAGGAAAAGACTAACCCCCTATGAAAACACATTAAAATCCGCTAGATCCAGATTTTTATTTTGGATCCGCACTAAATTGTACACACTCATAGATACCAGCCCTCTAAATATGCCTGATTTTTTCCCATGCATTATTCCCTGGAAAATTAATGAAAATGTCGAAAAATGCCCGATTTCCCAATGTTAAAGAAAAATTCCTGGAGCTGCCCCTTTATCCGGATCATAATGAAGTTTAGAAGTTAGAAGTTTTTGCGTAATCCTGCTGAAAGACAAACAAATAAACCAACCAACAAACGGACACGGGTGAGAACAAAACCTCCTTGGCGGAGGTAACAAAGAAAACAATATTTTCATCCAAATGCCACATTTCCTGCTGTGTGATGTAGAATCTAATCCGGAATCTTATCAGGACAAAGCAAACAGAAGGACATTTGGGAAGAGTCCTCAAGAGATGGTGACAAGATATAATATGACCTTTGTCGCAGGATGAACAGCATGTTAATCAGGGTCAATCTTCCAAAAGAAATAAACAATAGGTAAACAAATGGCTCACAGCCACACTTGTAAAACAAATTAAGGGCTGTATCTGACATCCTGATAAAAAAAAATCTTGTTACTTTTATGAAGTTCCTTCCTGACATTGTGAACAGGAGACATTGCATTAATACAAAACAGTCTCGGTCGAGATAAGGAACAGTACGGGAACAGTACGGTCAAGTAAGACATTCTTGGTTAAGTTCCACAAGTGTGGACTAAGTTAATCTGGATGTCTGTTTTTCAGCAAAAACAAACGTAGTCAAGCTTGGTAAGAACCACCTGTGTCTCAGCAGCAACAACAAAGTCAGATGGTGGCACATATAGATGTGCTGATGAAGTGGGGCAGAGGTGACAGTTTTCCTGCGCTTATGTTTGGCACCAGACGTTCGACAAAAACATTGGACACCTGCAGTCACCCAAGAGGGCGTTCCCGTGACAACAAACAAGGTCACTGTAGCACAAACACACACACGTACGTATCTGTGTTGGTATACTTATGAGTGACATTAATTACTGGGTTCATTCCTCGGTGCCTGACCTGAACTTAACCCCCTGCACGCTCTTTTAAATCCTCCTCATCTGAGTGGAATGAAATGTTTGTTGCTGGCTGCGCTAAATTTGTGCCATGACCTCAAAATGCACAAATTTTTTTTAATGAAATATTACCATGTATACTTTGACTTTAAGTCATGTATAATTAACGTTTATGCAGACGGCAGCCAGTAGTTTTCGCTATGAAAACCATCTTGCAAACATTAACTCTTCACAGTCTGTTTTCTTCTATGTCAACATTATTCATAATTGTCTGCAAAATGTGTAGAACATGTTAAAACGCTGGCACTATGCCAATGTCTGGTCATATTCAAGGCCAGAATCAGGTGACAGGGCTTACCACCCCCTTCAGCTACTGGGCCAGTCATGGTCAGATGGTGCCTGAGGTGTGGAGAGGGCTGGAGAGCTGTGTCACATGGTTCACTTAGAAGGTATTAGAGCTGGTGATAGTGGGAAGGGAAGTAACTGATAACTTGGCTGATCAGTTAAGGGTCTACAAGATTTTAAGTGAGCTGGGTAGAAAGCAGAAAGCACAGAGCAACAAAAATCAAATCATATCAGAGGTAGCTTTCAAATTAAAGATATGTATTTACTAGAAAGCCCTAGAAAGGCCAAAGTCAGAGTGTTAGCACAGAGGCTTTGTGTATTACGCACAGATAATTAAAGGGATGGAAGAGAGGAGAATAGGAAAATGCTGAACTAATGGCAGACACCATGAGTTGTGGGAGCAGTCATGAGCACAGCATGAGAAAGAGAAAAGTGTGGGTGAGAAAATACGCTGGGCGAGTTGACGTTTACCTTTCCGACAGGGACTGACTTTCAGAAGGCCGGTTCCCAGGCACTCTTTTGGGCTGACGCAGAAACCCTCATTAGCCGGGTTCTCCTCTTTGCTGGCCAAAACAGAATGTGGTGGTGTGAAGCGGTAGGCTGGGATTCCATTCACCTCCACATCTTTCTCAAACTCCATGTAGATTGACCTGGACAGTAAAGCAAGAACATTACAGAACAAGTTGAAATTAAACCAGTTTTCTCATTTATTATATCGTCTTTCTCTTCGTCTCTGTTTACCACAGTGTTATCATTTTATTGCTCAACATTTTAATATGAACGTTTTATTGCTGTACCACTGTTACAGCATCAGTCAATTTAATCACAAAAAAGGAAAATGCAACTGTTAGAAATGCTGTGCATGAAATAGGAATGCAAAAGGAATATTAGTGACTGGTGGAGGCACATGACTGATAAAAACTTAAACAGCTCTATAGAATTACTGTAATAATACTTTTACATATAGTCCAGTAAAACCACTTCAGGGTAGAAACACACACACACACACGTTCAGCTGAGTGCCACTCTGAAGTCAACAAATGCTATTAAAAAGTGCAAATAAATTCTTTAAAATAAATGAAACGCCCATGCTGCTGGTGTGATGAATTTTAACCGCCTATTCAACATGAGACACCTGTTCAAAAGCAAACATGACCTGACACTCACTTCTCTTCTCCTCTTATTATCTCCCTGATGAAACAATAAACTGGGGTCCAAAGGCAGAAGAGGATACATTACAGAGTTGAACCCATAATTTAGTGTAGAATTACGACCTTAAATTTCAAGAGAGAAGCTCTAGGGATTATACTGCCTTTACATTATGCTGAAATCCTGCTGTAGTGGAGTGGAGATGCTGCTGTAGGGTGGTGCTGACGTTCCTTTTGTACAGGGAGTGGAGAAATCATAATTCTTTAATTATATTTTAATCTTTGTTGTGTTTTTACAGCTTCCAGGAGAATCATGTTATTGTGAACAGGTCGTCCTTTTTCTATGCATCTGCAGTTCTGCTCTGTTTAGGGAATCCTGACGATTCTCAGTGAGAACAAAGGAGTCTATACAGTGTCTGCCAACTGGCTGGGAGGTTGCGGTTCTTCGCTAGCCCACCAATTGTGCAACAATACTGTACAGACCTTTCCCTTGACCTTCGTGAGAGAAGCCAAGTAAAAAATGTGTTTCTTCACTAGAAGAGGACCCTGAAAGCCTTTGCCTTGCACTGCTAGGCATGACAGAATGTTGAAGTGTGAATACATTTCAGATAAAGTAAGCTAAAATACAGTTCTTTTGGATTTAAAGTCTTTCATTGTGTGGTGGTCAAAATCTGGACCGCCTGACATGAGCTTTGTAAAGAAAAGTGGTAGGGAAATGTACTTAGTATTTTAGTAAAAAAATTATCATTTATATAATGAATAATATCTACAATAATCTGAATGTTACAAGTTTCACTTAAAGTCGTCCTCCATGTGTTTCTCTTCTTGCTCCTACAGTTGAATGTTTGAGCTTCACTGTGTAGAATTATGTATGTGCTGAGTCTGAAGGCTGTTTTCACATTCATTGCTGAAAGCGTAAATTTTCTCTGTGCTCATCAAAAATCAGATTTTTAAGGGATTGGCATTGGAAATCAATCCTGGTCCAATATTCAACATACACAATTGTGATGTGAAAACTTGAAACCTCCAGTGCGCATACACAGAGAATGGCCTTTACAGTGAAGAATCTTGTGTCTAGCAGTTAAAGCTGTGAAATGAGGAAATATTTGCATGTTCAGCTTCTAGTGTTGTCAAGGCACAGAAGTCTTGAGTGGGATGGCCAGGACCACTGTGAAAAAAATTATTTTAAATTTAAAGGGGCAATTTGTAAAATATGGCAAGAAGTTGAAGGGACCTCTTGTTACCGGCAGTATGCCTCTCTCCCCTCTTGTGGCCAGTGTTGTTTCCCTTCCCTGTGTCTCTTGTCTGTTTCCCCTGTCT